>CAKNXH010062240.1:0-16416 GCA_932178445.1 Andricus quercusramuli
TGACAAAAATTTAAAAACTTCACAGCGATGATGCGAAGCTGCCATGTGAGCAGTACGAAGCCTAAAAACAATTTTTAAAAATTTAATTTACCCCAAACTTTGCCAAAACCCAACTGTCAGGACACTGAAAAGTAATTTTCAAGTGTCTTTTCTGAATTTTATGAAAGTAAAATGAAAAATTTTTTAGGCCAATTACATAAGCAAAATGAATATACAAATATGGAAAAATGTGCCCTCAAACCAAACATTTTTCCCAATTTCACCCTCAATAATCCATAAAAAAATACATTTTCTTTCTCTAAAGCGTTTTCTTCTAATATATATAAATATACATAAAGATATGTATATATATATATATACATAGATAAAAATATATACATACATATGCATATATACATACATGTATTATATATTATTGCACTTACCAACAGAACCAAGCAGAAAAACCGCAATAGTGAGTAGCACAGTTCCAATAATAATCTTCATTGTTACTACTGAAGGGTGTAATCCGTAAGAATAACTGCGAAATTGTGAACAAAATCAATCACAGCTATTTATACTGACAATTTCAAAGCTGTTCCAGAAAAATCTACTCAATTATTAAAATTTACCTAACCCTGATGATAGAAGCAATCAAATAAATTTCGAACAAAAGCAAGACCTTATCACGTGTAAGGCACGTGCTATTATGATTGGCTATGTACTTTTATGTTCATGATCGTGCTCTTTCCGTATCTACGTCTGAAAAAAATAACTGAGGAAATGTGCGAGAAATATATGTTAAAGTGTATTTTCTTTAATTTAAACAAGTTTTGATTCTGCAGTACAAAAAAATGATGTTTTAAAGAAACGAAAATTTATTACACCCTGCATCAAACATATAATACCTATATTTGATTCCAATTAATTTTGTGCAAAATTTGAGTGAAATTCTGAAATTGAACGAATAAATAATCACTTATTTAATCAAAATGAAAAAAGTATCCAAATACTTTTTGAAAATTATTTTCATTTAGGCCATGTGACGAGTGAGTCACGTGACCGGATTCCTACCTTACCGACACTTTTTTATTTGTCACCTTATTTTCACACGAATGGCCACATCGAGTCGAAAATTTGGGATAATAAATAAGAAGCTGTAAGGAAGGCGGCTGTGGTCCTAAATAGTAATAATGATGAAAAAAGTTGTTTTTTTTAATAATTTTTTTTTGCTTTTTTCATGATTATTGTAATTTAGGACCAGAGCCGCCTCTCTTAGTGCATCTTATTCATTATCCCAAATTTGTTTGATAGTATATACCATGTGGAATTTGCAGGCGAAGGGATTTGTTTGGTTCGGACATTCTAACGAAGCTTTCACAGGGTCAACTACGCAGAGCGGAGAGTACTCAGCCGCACGCTGTAGAGGGCCGCCTCGGCTGTCAGGTAGGCAGGTAGAATAGGGTCATTGTTTGTCCCAAACAGGTTTTCCTTCCCCAATACGATGTTCTGAAAGCATTTATAGATTTGTATCCAAGTTATAGTCAAAACTTTCAGTGTTAGGTCTAAATTTCCAGTTTTACATTACATGTTGAGCGTTTTTCTCAAAACACGATTTTTAAAAATGGCTAACATGATTCCGTCAAAACCACTGGACCGATTGAGCTCAAATTTGGAGGATATAGTAAGCAGATGTTTGGCTATAATCCGAACTAAAATAAATAAAAAATTATCATTTTTGAACTTTTAGCAAGTCAAGAACTACCCCAAAAAAAGTGAAAATTCGCGAACGAAATTTCAAATGGGCGCCATTTTGTCTATTTTCAATATTTTTGAAAGAAGCATTCAATAGAAGCATTTTATGATGCTTGCCCGAATTTGTTCGTTGGATTCCTGTTTTTATTTTCAGAAACTCTCACTGATTGTCAGTGACATACTCTTTACTGTTTCAACCAGTGTGCTTTTACTGGAAATCAGAGATATTTCACTAGTACATTCTGAGAGAGTGTTTTATAGTAATATTATAAGTTGTTAGTTGTTTCGCATGTAACGCAATTTTTATAGCGAATATAACATATTTGTAGATATGGAACATAACCTATAAACTTACCGATGCGACGTTTACATTTCAGGGCCATATAAAATTCATAACTTAGTATTATAAAAAGTTGTTCAAAATTTTAAGATTCACAATAATGTAACAACTACTACTCTCCAGACCCAACGTTAACGTATTACTTGGAGAGAGAAATTTGTACCGTCCAAATGAGATGAGATTATATATATGCATAATATGTATATAGACAATATATATGTATATATATACATGTATATATATATATATATATACATACATACATACATACATATAAACATATACACATACCATACACCATATACATACTTTGAGATTATATATTGACCTGCAAGTCTAAACGAAGATGGACAACAGTGCCCATTTAAACATATTTATAACTTTTTTTAAATTAAGAAGCATTGTTCGTTGACAAAATAAGACTATGGTAGATTTTACTAAGGTATTCTACATCTCATCTCTCATTCACAGAATTTTTATTCTTGATAATGTAAAACATCTCTTTAAAATTTCGTTTTCTATAGTGGCTTTCATGACTTAAACTTGTAGATTTTGAGAATAAAAATTGATGATCATGAACATGCGAGTGGTGAACCAATGCAGTACCTATTTCATATTTTTTACAGTCATTTATGTGCTCTTTTATCCTAGTTTTCATGTACCTTTTTGTCTGTCATATAAACCAAACCACATTCACAAGGAATGCGGTATATCACGTGTGCCTTTAAATCAAAAGAAGTAGCATTTTCATTGTTAGAAAAACATCTAAACAAATCTTTTTGGTATGTAAAGACCACTTTATTGTTAAGTTCTTTAAATATATTAGTAAATGATCTAGAGAGTTCATTTGTCTGAATCTGTACATTTATTTTGACAGGATAATCATTCTGTTTTAGAATTTCTATGACTTTTAAAGTTTTGTCATGTCCTGAATATTGAATCAGATAATTTAATAGCCCTATCAGTAAGACTATAAATTACTGAGAATTTATCTTTAATCGAAATATTAGATTCAAAATGTATATACCTGCCTGAATTAGTGTCCTTACGATACCAATTAGTAATAAGTTTATTGTTTTTTCGAATGATGGTAACGTCCAAAAAATTAAGTTTTGAATTATTTTTAATTTCAATAGTGAACTGGATTCTGGGATGGTATGCATTAAAAGCCTCTAATAAATAATTGACCAATGTTATCTTCATACACCAAACTTCTGTTTAAAAAATTCATTCTGAAAACTGCAATAGGAATTGTCTATACAAAACTCAACGAGTTTTGAATATTGTTTCACAGGTAATTTTGTTAGTTTTCTCATTTTATACCAATTTAATTTTATATTTTCCAGAACCGAACCTTTCTGAATATCAAAAAAAAAAGGGATTTTACATCCAGCGGAACCAATTTATAATCATTGGGTATGTTGACATTTTTGATTTTATCAATGAGATCCCAACTGTTTTTTACAAAAGTGTTACTTTTTCCAATTATCTGTTTTAAAGGTAGACTAGTGAATTTAGATAATGAAGGTAATGGAGATCCAGAAAAAGAAGTGACTGGTATCATAGGATTTTCTGGTTTATGTACCTTAGGTAATCCGTAAAATTTCGTAGAAACTGAATTGTAGCTTTTTAAACATCTAGCTGTATCTTTCTTGATATAACCTCTTTTTTGAAATGCACCAGCCATTGAATTTAGATCATTTTGAATACTGTTAGTTGGATCTTTTTTAAGTTTGATATAAGTGTTTGGGTCTGATCAAAGAGTATACCAGTTATCAAGATAATCATTTTTGTTCATGACCACCGTTATGTTACCTTTATCTGCTCTAGTAATGATGATATTTTGATTTTCTGCTATAAATTCTTTTGTTTTAATAACAATAGTTTCTATTTCTGTTATAATATTATTATTATAGTTGCTGTTTAAATAGGATGAAAGTTTATTAGAAATATTTGATCTAAATTCAGAAAGAGCTATTAGTAAAAGAGAGAGAGGGAGAGGGTGAGAGAGAAAAACGAGAAAAAGAGAAACAAAAGAGTGACAACAAAGAAAAAGATGAATAAATCAGGTTTAATGTAAAAACAAAAATTTATTTATTCAATAATTCATTGTTTTTAGTGGAAAATAAATTTTGTTATTTCGTACAAAGAATTCACTTTAACCAATTAATAACTCTATCCCAAACTTTATTATGTCTTGAGAGGTCCTTCTTTAAATGGATAGCTTTGTTACCTTCTCTCTTTATAAACAACATTTCCATAAATTCTCTCTTTTTCTGGTTTTTTTTATTATAAAGAATTTTAATATCATTCCAATTAAAATCATGACCATCTGTAATCATATGTTTAGATAGGACAGAGTGATACCTGGAGCTTCTATGAAAATATTATTCTCGTGTTCATCCTTTATAAGCCTAAGTGCCCTTTTCGTCTGCCCAATATAACTTGCATTGCAAATATTACAATTAATTTTGTAAATAACACATTTTTTGTCTAGCTTTTCATATCTATCTTTTCCCAATTTCACTATCATATTGATCTTAAAGGGAACTATAAATAGTATGTAGACCTAATTTACCCAACATTGATTTCAATATCTTCGAAATTTTACCGAAGTATGGAAGAACAACAGTGTTAAATGTATTATAGTCCTCTCTGTTTTTTATCTTTTGATCCTTTTTTTTGTTTTTGATGTAATTAATTCTATTTTGCGTATGTTTTTCAATGAATTCAAAAGGGTAATGGTTAAGAAATAGAATTTGTTTGCTTAGTTCAATATTTTTCTCATGGAAAATTGGTTGTAATAATTTAAGAGCTCTATCGATCAAACTTTTTATGATTCCTATCTTAATCTGAATAAAGTGATTTGGAAGAAAACTAAGTGTTCTACCTGAAGAAATCTTTTTTCGATGCCAGTCAGTTATAATCTGTTTTTCTTCTGTTTTTATTAAAGTCAAATCTAGAAAATTTAATTTTCCTTCAGTT
Source organism: Andricus quercusramuli (assembly GCA_932178445.1). Lineage (NCBI taxonomy): Eukaryota > Metazoa > Arthropoda > Insecta > Hymenoptera > Cynipidae > Andricus > Andricus quercusramuli. The sequence goes on from CAKNXH010062240.1 coordinate 5,060, forward strand.
TCAATTTCAACTGTGAACTGTAATGTTGGATGTATACTATTGAAATCATTAAGAAGAGTGTCAACGTTATTTTTATGTACACTGAGTACTGAATCATCAATATATCTTGCATAGAAATCAATATTTTCAGGATGGTTTTTCAAAAAAAAATTTGTTTCTATTATGCCCTCATTTAGTTCCTTTTCTATCAAAGTTTTTGGATTGTCATTTTTTTTTAAATCATTAGATAGACCCATACAATTTGATCGAAATTCTTCAATTTTATTTTCTGGTATTTTTGTAATATTGGATTCAATATCTTTTATGATTTCAAGTAATTGATTATATTCTTTTCACTAAATTTGTTGCTAAATCCATCGCCTAATCTCAAAATGTTAATAATTCTCTGCGAAATAATAACATTAGAAATATTCATAAACCAAGGATCTGGTTGATCATGAAAAAGAGCTGAGTGTATATTTAAATGTAATTTTTGTACATCCCCTTGTTCTTGAAGGATATTCAAAAAATTTTGATCATGTTTAATGTTGTTTTTAAGTGCATTTTTATTCAGTTTTGTTTCTCTTTCAAAACATTCTCTAATGACAAAGGAAGGAACCTGTTGATTCAATTTCTCAATTATCTGTTTAATCTTGATATTACAAGAGTGTATCTGTGAATGGCTTTCCTTTATCCTTTGTCATAAATTTCTGTAGGCGAAACACCATGAATTTTACTTTTGATTAGAAAATCTTGTTGTAGAATTGTTGATTTTAGTTTTTTACTAAAAAAAGTACAATTGTTTGATTTTTTTCACAGGTCCATCTATCATATTATTACCCTCACCCCAAATTCGGTCAATATCATTAAAATTCATTTTGATCGGAAGAAAACAATCAATTTCACCATTTTTAAAACAAAATTTTTTTTTTTTTAAATTTTTTATATAATTTTCTCAATTATTTTCGAAAAATTCATTCTAACTCCCTGTATGTTTGTCCTATGATGCAAACCAATAGTGTTTTAACATTCTATTGAAATATGAATATTCAAAATTCAGCCGTTTTATTACATTTATTTGTAAAAAGCCAAGCTTCAATTCTCATTTCGAATCTAACGAAATAAATAAGGGTTTAAATTCCCAAGAAAAGGATTTCTCGGGGGATAATACGAATATAATTCAAGTGGTTATCTATCCTTGGTGTATGAGGTATATATCTGTATTTACACCATCAGAGAGAAGGTCTGGTCGAGGCTCAAGGGCTCGGGCAGCAGCGGAAGTCGATTGCAGAAAGTTGGTAAAACAGTTTCTTCTAAAGTGGGATTTAAGTAAGTTCTTAACGAGTGCCAGGCCCATTATAGCCGGCGAGTTCCTCGTTAATAAGTAAGGCGCGCGTGGAATGGGATGCTGCCTGTGTCGATGATAGACCGTGTGCTTTACCACTCGTTATCGGATCTTCCAAAAAGAGTTTTAGATTAGTCTCTAACCGGTCTTCAATTCTGAATATCTATAGCACGGTCCTGTGTAAAGACTTTTTAATGCATTCGGCATTAAGGAACTTTGATAAAACTCTAGGAACGAGTTTATAGAAGAAGTTTCTTTTAAATACCATACCTATTATGCCTCTTATAACAGTCCCCATTTTTCATGGGGGTGTTCCATGAAATACTAACAATTTTGGGCTTTTAAGCCAAGAAACAGGGTGTCTAGTGTCATGGAAATCCTTGAAAACCTGGCAAAGTCCCGGAATTTGTTTTTACTTGGGAAAAACCTGGAAAGGTCCTTGAATTTTGCTCGTGGTTCTGGAATTTTTGTTCTTTCGAGGAAAAAATAGTTTTTTAAACTTTGTCTCTTCTGAACGAAAAAAAATAACCTTTTTAACAATATTCTGTTTATTTTATCACAGTGAAAATCACGAAACTACAATCGGTATGATATTTGAATATTAATGGTTGGAGGAAGTACAAAATTGGTCGGGGCAAAGTTAGAGAATTTTGAAAATGAAGTGTGGGACTAGCAATTATTTTAGTTAGTAATTTATTTGCTTTGTATTTTTATTTCTTTTCTCACAGTTGCTTCATCCTGACGGCTGTAATTGTAGTGAAAAATTTTATTATTTGGTTGCAAATTAAAGAATGTTTATTAAAAATTCATATCTTCTATTTGAAATATCTTCTATTACATTATTCGTTGAGAATTCATATTTTTTAATATAAAATTCATTTTTTTGTGTGTTGAAAATGCCTGTTTTTGCTGAAGTTTAATCTCATTTTTAATTCAAAAATTGGTCTTTATTGGTAGACAACTAATCGTTTTGGTGGAAATTTTCTCTCTTTTCATTGAACCTGCAATTTGTTGGTTAAAAATGAAATTTTTGGTTGAAATTTAACATTTTCTGGTTGAAAATGCTTTTTTTTTGGATTGAATCTTCAACAACTTCATTGACATTTTTTCCTGTTTTGGCTGAAACATCTTTATTTTTTGAAAATTTGTCTTTTTGATTAGCAAATTCGTTTCTTTGTTAGAAAATTAATAATTTCGGATTCAAAATTCAACTGTTCTGTAGACATTTTTTTTTTTTTTTTTTTTTTTTTTTTTGTAAATGTTGACCTACTTTATTAAACATTCATTCCTTGGTTGAAGAATGGCAGATTCATCATTTTAGTTGAAAATTCCTCTCTTCGGTTCAAAATTCAACTATTTAGTTTAAATCGGTTTTACTGAAAATTAATCATTTTTAGTTAAAAAATGAATCATTTGTCTGTAAATTGGTGTATTTTGTTAAGAAAATTGGTCTTTTTTGGTAGAAAATTAATTTTCTTTGTTGAAAATTCGTAGTTTTGGTTAAGAATTCATCTTCGTAAGTTAAAAGTTAAACTATTTGGTGAATGTTTAAAAATTTAACTATTTTAATTAATATTCGTTCTTTTTGTTGTAAATTAATCTCTTTTTTATTAGAAAATTTATTCTTAATATTTAAAATTCTTTATATGAAAATAAATTTTTTGAATTGAAAATGCAACTATTCTATTTTAGGTTGAAAATTGATTGTTTTTAGTCGAAGATTCAACTATTAAATTTATCATTAAAAATTAGGCTTTTTTGGTTTAAAATTAAATATTTTGGTCAAACGTAGAACTAATTTGTTAAAAACTAATTTTATTTGTTGAAAATTCAACTATTCTGTCAAAAATTATTTTCTTGCATTAATTTTTTTTTCGCTAAAAATTTAACTATTCCAGTTTTGCTTGAAAGTTCACATTTTTTCAGTAAATTTATCTTTTTTGGTAGAAATTGAGAATCTTACTAATTTAAAATTCAACTAATTGATTAAAAATTAAACTTCTTCTCTTCAAATCTGTTATATTGGTTAAAGACTTAACTATTTTGTTAAAAATCCTTTTTTTTTCTACGAAAATTTGGATGGAAATTTATCGTCTTTAGTAGAAAATTCAACTATTCGATAGAAAATCTATGTTATTATTTGTTTGCAAATTGGTTTATATTGTTGAACATTTGTCATTTTTTGGTAGAAAATTATTTTTCTTTATTGAAAATTCAACTACTTGATCAAAAATTAAACTACTTTTCTTCAAATTTATTATATTGTTTAAAGACTTAACTATTGCCTTAAAAATCCTTTTTTTCCTACGAAAATTAATTTTTTTAACTTAACATTTAACTATTCCATTTTTCGATGGGAATTTATCGTCTTTAGTAGAAAATTCAACTATTCGGTAGAAAATCATGTTATTATTTGTTTGCAAATTGGTTTATTTTGTTGAATATTTGTCATTCTGTGGTAGAAAATTAATTTTCTTTGTTGAAAATTTAAATTCTTTGTTTAAAAGTTAAACTATTTGGTTAAAAATTTAACTATTTTGTTGAATTTTTTTTTGTAATTCAACTATTTGATTGAAAATTTAACTATTTTATTGAAAATTCGTTTCTTTGTTGTTGAAATACCAACTATTTAATTGTTCGTTTAAAATTCGTATTTTTTTCAAACATTCCAATTTTTGTGTTGAAAATTCAACTATTTTTGGTTGCGAATTCACCTATTTTGTTGAACATTCGCTTATTTCGACATAAAAATTCGTTGGAAATACATCTGTTTTTAGTTGAAGTTTAATTATTTCTGTTCAAAATTCGATTATTTGGTTGAAAATTCATCCTTGTAGGTTGCAAACTCAACAATTTGGTTAAAAAATCAACTTATTTGTTCACAATTTCATTATTTCATTGAAAATAAATCTGAAATTAGCTACATTAAAAACAGCAAAAAAAATTGTTGCCATTGCAATTATTATGCCGTTATCATATATTGCATATCAATTGAATAATAATTTACTTGTAATTCATACAAGTTCAAAAGTTATTGACTTTCAATAACTAATTTTAGATTGATAGTTTAAAATTCTTCAAATTGAAAATTTTTTAAGTGTTTCTATATATATTTACTTTAATTTTAAAATTGTTTATTGTTTTATTATGACCGATTAAGACACGGAATTTTTATGTTTTTTAATACGATATTATTTAATTTTACATCTCTTTTTTTCAACTTGATAGAGTTTTGATGCTTAACTGTAAAAAGGTTTAATCTCTCATCTGATTGAAAAAGAACATGTGATAGTTAATAATTCAACAAAAAAAGATTTTTATTTGAAATCAAAAACAATTTAATTGAAAAGAAAAGATAAAATTTCTTCCAAAAGGGATAAACTTTCAAATTCAAGAATGATTCTCCAGACAATAGAGGAAAAAAACTTGATACAAAATGTTAAATTTTCAGGCCAGAAAGATGATCTTAGTACGAAAAAGTTTAATTTCAACCAAATAGATGAATTCTCAACTAAAATTATGCATCTTTATAAAAAAAAATGAATTTTTAAGGAAGTAGTTCAACTTTTAACGAAGAAGTGGATTCTTCAACCTAAGAAGATTAATTTCCAACAAAAAATGTAATTGTAGATATTGTAACAACAAAATATTCCAATTTCAATTCAAAAACAGTTCAATTGAATGAAAAAATGAGAATTTTTAACAACATATGTGAATTTTCAACTGAAACAGATTGATTTTCAAGCAAATAGTTGAATTTTCAAAGAAGAGGATTATTTTTCCAACAAAAAATATGGATTCTCAACCAAATAGTTGAATTTTCAACTAACAATGAAAAATGTTTCCCGAAAAATGTAATAGTCAAATTTCCACAAGAAATAAATTGGCCAGAAAAATGAATTTTCAACAAGACAGTTAAATTTTGAACTAAAGAACTTAATTTTTGACTAAAATTATGAATTCTAATGTACAATCAATTAATATCTTTAACTACTTGTGGACCTTCCTACCAAGTGATTAAATTGTCTACCATATTTTTTAATCTTCAAACCCACAATAAAAATTTCCTATATAACAGATGAATTTCGAACCCGAAAAATGTGAATTTTTAACGACAAAATTAATTTTTACCCTGAAAAGATTAATTTTCAGCGAAAAAGTTACATTTTTAACCAAAAAAATTACATCGAAAAAACGACGAATAGGATTATTCAACAAATTATTAATTTTGCTGTTATCATGAAGTTCCTCATTTGAAAAATTCATCTCGCAAAATTCACAGACGTAATGAAAAATCGAGTAAACAGATTAACAGTTAACGAGACAGTTTCAGTTTTAACCAAAAAATGTTAAATTTGTACAAAAATAGATGAATTTTCAAACAAATTTGTGAGTCAAGAAAGAAAAAAAATCAATCAAATTATTTAATTTTCAAGCCAAAAAGACGAATCTGTAATAAAGCAGTGTAATTATATCAACCAAGAAGTGTGACTTTTGTCAAAAATTGTCAAATTTTCGACAAATTAATTCACTTTCAAATTTCGTGAACAATCATGAATTTTTTCCATGCCCCCACTCCTCTGCCAAAGTGTATTAAATAAATTAAATAATATTAAATTATATAATTAAAATTAAATATTTAATTGCAAAATATTGTTTCATATTCCCAAATATTCTCTCAAATTCCCTCATATTGAGGGCTCGGAACGGGTTAATTTTTGGTAACTTAGTTACTTTTTTGATCAGCGGTTACTAAAAAGTGACTTATTTAATGAAAATGTTACTTTTGGTTACATTTTTCGCCCGAAATAACAAAATGAATTAATTCGTTAATCGTATTATTTAAAAATTGTGAAAAATGTACAAATTCAAAATTTTCAATAAATTTGGCACTTTAGAGCCGGGAAAAGTAGGGAATAACAATAAAATAATAATTAGTTCGTATATCAAATGTATAAAGAGAGATTGTTATTGCATTATTATTATTACTAAGCTATTTTTTGAAGATTTATGCAATTTGTCAAAAATTCGCCTTTTTGTAGAAAATTAATCTTTATGGTTGAAAATTCATCTTCTTGGTATAAAATTAAACTATTCAAGTTGAAGACTGATCATTCTAGATGAAAATTCATCAGTTTGGTTGAGAATTCGTTTCTTCAACTGAAAATTTGAATGTCCATTTTTGGTTGAAAATTGATCTTTTCTTGTTCAAAGTTCAACAACTTGGATGAGAATCTGTCTCTTTTAATCGAAAATTCAACTATTTTCGTTGAAAATGCACATATTTTGTTAAAAATCTTTTTTTTTTTTTTTTCGAAAAATATATTTTTCTTTGCAAGGTAATCTTCAGTTAAGTATTTATCATTTTAGTTGAAAATTCATTTTCTAGTTTGGAAATAAAATGTCTTGGTTGAAAGTTGAACTCTTTTGTGAAAAATTGATTTTTTTTGTTGGAGATTCATCATTTTAATTTAAAATTAATTTATTTGGTTGGAACGTGAGCTATTTGATTGAAAAATATTTGATTAAAAATGTATCTCTACGGTTGAATATACATTCTTCAATAAAAATTTAATTATTGAATTTTTGGTTGAAAAATGATCTTTTCAGTTGAAAATTTATCTCTTTGGTCAAAAATTCAACTATTCTAGTTGAATTTTTTTTCAGTTGAAAGTTAATCTTCCTGGTACAAAATTCAGCTATTCCAGATCAAGAATTACTATTCTAGTTGAAAATTCATTACTTTGTTTCAAAATGTAACTATTTTTTTTAAAGTTAGTTTTTTCGGAAAGTAATTTTTTTAACTGAAAATCTAACTTATTGCAATTGAATAGTCCATAGTTTTAGTTGAAAAATTATCTTTTCGGTTGAACATTAATTCATTAAACTTAAAATTCGATTATTCAAGTTTTGGTTAACAATTTATCTTTTTTAGTAAAAATTAATTCTTTGTTGAAAAATCCACTATTTCAGTTGAAGATTCATCATTTTAGTGAAAATTCATCACTCAGTTTGAGAATAGAACTATTTGATTGAAAATCCGTTATTTTTTATTTGAAAATCAATTTTTCCAACCAAAAGTTTAATTATTCCATTTTTTGTTGAAAATTTATATTTTTCAGTGCAAAATCTAAATATTTGTTCGAAAATTCATTCAGTTTGCAATTGTTTGCTATGTTCTATTAAAAGATGTTTAGAATAAACGTCATAAATTAAAACAAATTTTTGCGCTTAGCGGAAAGTATGAATATGTTACTTTTAGTTAACCGGGAAATTAAAAAAAATATAACCGGGAAAACCGGAAAATGACCAGGAAATGTGAAGTGCAGAAAAAAAAATTCAAACCGGTGTTTACAACCTCAGAGTCACATGTTTCATCCAAATAAGACAAATCTTCAAACTGATTAAACAAGAGTTGAAAAATCTTGGAGAAATAAATTCCAGAAGTGCGCTTCAAGGTATTATGTTAAAATATTAGCAAAATAAACAAGAGGATTTCGCAAAGTTCTTACTTTATAGTTTCGAGCCCAGCTCGGAGCCCAGTTATACTCAAGAGTCTGGAGAATCAGAATGTGCCGGGTTAAATAAAGAACACTATATAGCCTTATAATCGGGCCGGATAACAAAAAAATCATCCAAGCGAATGATCCATTATTTTTCCCCCTGATCCCCTCTTTTCAACCACGAAATCTAAATTCACCCCTCTGTATATGTCCTGTTTACAGGAGCTGTTTAATTTGCCGTTACACGTGGTTACCACCGAAAAGCGATCTGTCTCGGATAATCCGCCACTTGTGGGGGGTCCGATTATTTGCAAAGGGCTGTTTGTTATCTCTAATTTCAATCCTTTTTAATTCTTGACCAAATCATTTTCTCAATAAATTTCTATAATTCATATTCAGAAAGTGAATTAAAATAAATGAGCCGTTCTCTAGAAAAACGGCTTAAGTCGAAAAATGCCGTTTTTCGATACTTGCATTTTTAAGTATGTACAGTGTTTAATAAGTGGTTATATTTATTTTCGCGTACTTTAGATGTTTCGCTTAAAAGTTATAGTATCCAATAATGAATTGCGACCGGCCAGAAAAAATTACACATTACGTATTAATATTAATCAGCGTATTAAGAAATAAAACTTAAGCCGTTTTAACGGAGAACGACTAAAAAAGTCTTCAAAAAGATGCGTAACGTAGGATAAAGTGATAGTATTGCAATAATTTTATTTGAAACTCATTATACATTATTACAATTACATTTATTTCAATATTATTATAAAATATTATTTATATATAATATGCCCGTAACTACTGCGCGCGCTCGGGTCGCAACGGACAGCATTCTATACCGACTGTGTAAGCTTAGCCATTGGTTTAAAATGCTTGAAACTTCACATACACATAATAGAGCCGCGCAGCAATGTAATAATTCATAAATTTTAGAAACGACCTAAGGTATGTGACACAGCCAAATACCTACATTGCCGACCTCACTTTTTCAATTTTCCGAATTTTTTTTTGAATCTAAGAACTTTTTTTGTAAATAAAATTTCGGGCTGAAACTTTGGAAAATGTATGAGAAGACAATAAACTACGTTTATGTACCTGATTCGAGGAAGAACTTCGCAAAAAATTATTTTCGAAGAAATTAAAACTGGGTGCATTTTTTGAACCTAAGAACTTTTTTTATAAGTAAAATATCGGCTTCAAACTTTGAGAAATGCAAGAGCTGACAGTAAAGTACGTTTATGTACATTATTTGAGCATAAAAGATGCAAAAAGAAAAATTCCAACTAAGTGTCAACTCCGGTTCCGCTTGCCAGTTCGGTCGGTATTTTTGCGATGGGCACGACAATGCGAAGTCTGGCGGCCACTAATCGAGGCTCTATCAGCTGACTCGTCTACATCTGAAATATGGGGTCCACGCTGTCAAAGATTGATGATCCGGTGTTCTTACAATAATATTTTTTGAAAGTTGTGTCCAGCATAAAAGTTGAGTGAAATATGTTGTTTCAATGTTGAATTATGTAAGTATTGAAATCGCTATTGGCCTCGTTCAGTGGCCGCCAGACTTCGCATTTTCGTGCTCATCGCGAATACCGACCGAACTGGCAAGCGTTGTTGACATTTAGTTGAAATTTTTCTTTTTGCATCTTTTATACTCAAATGATGCACATAAACGTACTTCACTGTCAGCTCTTGCATTTTTCAAAGTTTGAAGCCGATATTTCACTTATAAAAAAAGTTCTTAGGTTCAAAAAATGCACCCAGTTTTAATTTTTTCGAGAATAATTTTTTGCGAAATTCCTCATCGAATAAAGTACGTAAACGTAGTTTATTGTCTTCTCATACATTTTCCAAAGTTTCAGCCCGAAATTTTATTTACAAAAAAAGTTCTTAGATTCAACAAAAAATTTGGAAAATTGAAAAAGTGAGGTCGGTAATGTAGGTATTTGGCTGTGTCACATGCCCTTCTAGAGAACGGCTCAAATACAATAAATTACAACAAAAATTACAGGAAAGTACAACTTTTTTCTACTCTAGAGCCGAATTTTGCACCATTCTTGCTTTTTTTTTTCATACGTTTTTGAATTTTATTGTAGTTTTGATTTTCTATAAGAATTCATGGGAATTTACAAGTTTTGCAGCCAAAAAGTTGTTCTTTTTTGACCTAGGATGACAAATATTTAGAATATTGCGATTAGATAATTTTTAATTCGGATGTGTACATAATCGCTGTCACAAAAAGTTTCTATGTCAAATTCCATGAAATGCTAGAATATTTGAAGACAATAAGAAATAATTGTTATTGAAAAATCAAGAAAAATTTCGCTTGAATTTCTTATAAATGCATAGCAATCGATTAGATACCATATATGTCATTTAGAATAATGCCAAAACAATGTTCTCAATATTTGTCATGCTAGTTCGAGAAAAAAACTTTTTGACTGAATATAAAAATTCAACAATTCAGAAAGAATTGATGACGGTCCATCAAATTAATGATTCGAGCTCTTTAAAATAATTTTTTTTTCAATTTGAAGTTATAAAAACTGAACCGCAAATTATAAAAGTCAACAGTGGAATACTTTCGAATTTTAAACTTTTAAAATTCTTCGAATTGAATTTTTGTTGAAAAAATAAATCATTCAATTAATGTTCAGGAAACTAATGATAATTTCGTATCTTGGAACTATAATTTTTCCTACAATTTTTGGGAAACCTTGCAAAAGTGAAAAAATTACCTTAAAATCATCCAGATTCTTTTTTGAATGTTTTGGAAATCTCATTAAATGTTCTTTTGAAATTAATTTTTCAGAAAAAAATATTGTTAGTTTTTCCAGGGATTTTGATACAAAATTATTATTTATTTAAAACCGTTCAAAATGCTTAAAAAGCTTATGAATTTTGTGTTTCACACATACAGAAGTCTACATTGTGTTTTAAATGCTTTGAAATATGTACACCTTTCATATTAATTTCAAATCTTTTCAAAACTTACTTGATCATTTATAATTTATAATTTAAATTTTAAATTTATAATTGCTAAATTATCATTCATTATACAAAAAAAAATTTTAATCTTCTTAAACATTGTTTAAAAATTATTTTTTCAAAATAAATAAATATATATATATATATATATATATGTGTGTGTGTGTATTTATTTATTTATCCATATGAAATATCCTACAAAAATTGACAGTAGAGTACAATTCGAAACGCTGATTCTGATTCTAAAAGTATTGTTTGTAGAGATTAATATTTTTTATTTGAATTTGTACATTTTCGAAATTTTTTTTTTTTTTTTTTTTTTTCTTCTTTTTTGTTTCTTCATTTTTTTATTTGGAAATTTAACAGTTATCTTGAAACCTTCTTCTTTTTTTATGAACTTAACTTTTATGGATATAAAATTACAATTTTCTTGGTGGAATCATCAAATATTACATTTTTCGTCCAGATATATTTTTTAGTCAAACATTTATCTCTTTATAATAAATTTAAATTTAGAATTTAAAATTTAAAGATTTTTCGGG
>CAKNXH010062240.1:27542-66769 GCA_932178445.1 Andricus quercusramuli
AGAAGATGCTTTTAGCAATCTGGTGCATGGTCAGGTACACCAGGGTCTGCGCAACTACATAGGAATTTGATTTGTTCATCATCGAAATTTAAATGTTGACAAAATTCCCGTAGAAGATGCTTTTAGCAACCTGGTGCATGATCAGGTACACCAGGGTCTGCGCAACTACATTTGAATTCGATCTTTTCATCAAAAAACTTTAAATTTTGAGAAAATTCCTGTAGACGATGCTTTTAACAACCTGGTGCATGATTAGGTACATCCGGGTCGTTTTCACTTCCGAAGGAGTACCGATATTATGCACCTTTATACCGTCCGGACTCAATGACATACTTAAATCGTGTCCAAGAAGGTAATTATATGAAGAAATATTATGTCCCTATTATATAAATTGTGAACCGCCGATTATGTATAAAATATATATAATTTATTATATAGTGCCTATACATAATACATTATGTATAAACTATATAGAATTTTTCCGCCTGGGTCTTTACTATTCTAAATTAATTAAATTAAAATTTTCTTCGATGAAAATGTCAACTTAAATTTGTTTAATCCATATTGTTGGTTAAAATTTGAACTGCTTCCTACAAAATTATTTTTTTGTGTTTTATTTGAAGATTCAAAATTCCGCTACAAAATTCATTTCTTCAGTCGAAAATTGAACTAATTTGTTGAAAAATCGTTTTTTGATCAAAGATTGATTTTTTAACCGAAAGTTTAATCATTTGGTTTGAAATTCAACTGTTTGGTTGAAAATTAACTTTCTTGTTAATAATTTAAATGTTTTGTTGTAAAATCTTCTTTTCGGCCTGAAAAGAAAATAATTCAGTAGAAGATCTAAATGTTTCATAGGAAACTCAACTGTTTTATAGATTTTTTTTTTCAATTGAAAATTAGTTTTTGAATTTAAATTTCACTATTCCGTTTGGGTTGAAAATTAATCTTCTTTGTTTAAAATTCAACTATTTGGTTAAAAATGTATGTATTCCGATGAGAATTCGTATCATTTAGTGGAAAATTCCTCTTTTCGTACATAATTCGCAAATTTTCAATTTGTTTGTGTTCCGCGTCGAGATGTCTAATAAACTTTTAGATATCTTCTAAAATTCTAATTCGAATATTTCCTAAAATTTTCGAAAAATTATAAAAAATTGGGAAAATTTCACAAAAATTTTCCATATTTTTCTTTGATAATTTTGGAAATCTTCTGTTATGGTCCGAAATTGTTTAAAGTATTATTCTTTTGAAACAAATGCTGTAAAATATTAAATAATACAAAAATTTCCCAGAAATGTTGAGAAATTTTTTTTATCCTCTCGAAACCGCTCAAGATTCTTGAAAATCTTCTAAATTTTTTGTTTGAAATCTTCTAAAATCTGCATTTTGTTTTAAATAAATTTCTTTATATCATCTTTTGGTCTTTTGATTCATCTTTTCGTCGATAATTCGCAAATTTTCATTCCGTTTTTTTTTTTCGTTGAAATTGTTCATAAACTTCTGGATATCTTTTGAAATTCTAATTCGTATATATCCTGAAATTTTGAAAAAAATTCTGAAAACTGGGAAAAATGGCTCTTAAATTTTTTCAGATTTTTCTTTGATAATAATTTTTGAAATCTCCAGTAATGGTTTCAAATCTTTCCAATTGTTATTCTTCCAGCGTAAATGTTGTAAAATAGAAAATCATTAAAAATTTTCACAGAAATTTTAAGAATTTTCTTTATTTGTTTGAAACCTCTCCAGATTCTTAAAAATCTTCTAAATTTTTTGTTCAAAATCTTCCAAAATCTCCATTTTGTTTTCAATACATTTTTTATAAGTTAACTTAAAAATATATTTCTCTGGTCGGAAATTAAATTAATTTGTTGAAAAATCGTTTCTCGGTCAAAGATTAATTTTCTAACCGAAAGTTTAATTATTTGGTTTGGAATTCAATCGTTTGGTGGAAAATTAACTTTTACGTTGAAATTTCGAATGTTTTGTGCCAAAATCTTTTTTCTGGCTGAAAAGGACAACAATTTAGCAGAAAATCAAAATGTTTGATAAGAAACTCAACTGTTTCATAGACATTTTTTTTTTATTGAAAATTAATTTTCAAGTTGAAATTCTACCTTTTCATTCAGCTTAAAAATTGACCTTCTTTATTGAAAAGTTTATGTATTTTGTTGTAAATTATTTATTTGCTTTAAAATATTTAATATTTTTCATCTTCATGGATTGAAAATCTTTCTTAGTTGAAAATTCAAATCTTGTTTAAAATTTGTCTTTTTATTTTAAAAATCCGTCTCTTTTGGTAGACAATTCATTCACAATGTTGCTGATATTCCTTCATCAGATTCATCAATTCGAAACTGATTTATGTTCAAAATTCTTGCTGATTTATGAAAAATTTTTAATTCGATTTCTGAGATATTTTTCTCTCTCTCGGCCTTAAAATCGTGGAAATGTGGGTTAGCCCCTTATGGCATGGTATCCTTAATTTTCTGGATTGTGGATTTGCGCACGTTCTGGTTTATTTTACTTTCTTCCCTCACTAATTTTCCCGTATTTTGTTCACGTTTAAAGTTGTTTTAAACATATCATTATTGAAGCTACTTTTTTCAAATATATCCTTCTTTTTTACATCGCATTATGATTTAAAAAATCAATATGCGATCAATTATTTTGAGAATGCCTTAAACACTGGGTAAAAGTATCTTGCTTGCCAGGTCATGACCTTTTATACATCTGTGGATGAATGAATGAAAAGTAACTTTATTGTCCCGCCGGCCTCGTAAAACCCGCATATCGTATATCTTCACTCCGCAAATTAACTCCGCGTACTTCTTACCCATAAACGTAGTCCGATTCGGTATTTCGTTAAAGTTCGAAAGTCTTGGTAAGAGTTTGACGGACTTCCACTTAAGTAATTTTAAACCTTCGAAATTGCCTCTCGTAATATCTTTATATTACGTCATGGTTCCAATAAAACCTCCGGCGGCATTTTACGAGCAGAGGAAAAGGAGAAAAACATTTTAAAGACACTTAACAACAAAAACGTTAAAAAATACATCAAACGAAAGCTATGTTCGAAAAACAGTGAATCTTAAGGATGTACAGTCCCAGGCGCAAAATTTTTACATAGTGAACAAAATTATGTATAATTTTTATTTTTTTAATACAGTATTTTCATAATACAAACTGAAATTATACGTTTTTTTCAATTTTGTATAATTTATCCACCTCGGATAGCAAATCAAAAAAATGAATCGATTTTCAAATTTTACATGTTCCTTTAACATTATCTAGGTTCTAGGTGAACAGAATTTGGTGATTGTGAATTCTCGTTTGTTAAAGCTCCTTTGGCTTTAACGAACACATTCTCATGACGTATCTCGTGCTTCGCACTTCATTTAGTCAAAAGTGCGAACTCTTCTACATTGATTTCAACTCTATTATATTAAAAGTTTATTATATTTATTTATATACCTCTGTCTAGGACTGCTTATTCAGATACCGCGAAAAAAGTGCACATTCCATTTTTCATGATTACTTTAATAAATGTACTATATTTTGCATTAATTTTTATTCTCAGCTACCGTAGGAAACGTATCATTTCAGTGAATGTATATTGTTACAATTCATGAAATGCAGTAATATTGAAATAAATGTATGTAAAAGCAGCTATATATTCTTGATTCTTCCTACCTTTATATAATTAAAGAAACAAGTCTGACTTGAAAATCGATCCATTTCTACAATTTTGTGAGAGATGGTGTTTCAACAATTTTAAAAATTACTGCGAAGAACAGGATCAATATTTTACTTTCATTAAAGAAATTCAAGGTCCATGTAAAATTCGAATAACAGTTAATAAAAGACAAAGGAAAAAAGTTATTGACGCCCTATATGCCATCCTTGCATTCTTTCATGGAAGTAAATATTGATCCCGTTGATGGATATAAAATACTAGCCCTACATGATGTCAAAGGAGGTATTAGATTTGTGTGAAATTTTGAGGCCCCCCCCCCCTGTTTCTAACAAATGTCCACTTATTGAGACCCTCTGAATACGGAAAACAGGTTTTTACGAATGTGTCTGACTTTGTGTAGGTGTGTATGTATGTCCGTATGCATGTGTGTATGTATGTCTGCATGTACGCCTCCTGTAAGCACGATGACTGTTTAAAGAATTAATCTATCAGATTAGCATGTGTTACACTTCTTTAGTTCCGGAAACTGAAGGTCAAGTTGGCTAACCAACTATTTTAGATAAAAATGCAAAAAGCAAGAGCATTTTCAATATTTTCGATGCAATTTTTCTGAATTAAAAAATTCTATCTACGGGGATCTGTAGTACTCAAAAATTCGAACAATTTATTCTCACAACTTTTTTCTATAATTGAATCACTTTGTTGACAGCTTTTGCTAAACCAGAATCAGGAGAATGAATCAAATCAAGTTGAAACCATAGTTCAAGGAATTTCAAGAAACGTACCCACGCTGAAAATAGACTTATTAGAAACAACAAAAGTAACATCGCTCGATACTCCCGGAAAAACGCTGATCATTATCATTGACCTAGCAAAGGCAAGTTAATACATGTTGCAAATGCACCGCACAATTGATTTTCTCAGCAAGCAATTTGAAGCAAAAAGGCGTCCACGATGCTTGATTGTTCTGCCAAATGAATGCATCGTATTTGAAAATTTCTTATCCGGGAACGAGATCAATGTCACCTTTTTCTAAACTAAAAGTGCTAATGCCGCGTCATTGTCACACGGAGACTTAGTCTACGTGAACGGATTTCAGAGCAGACCCACTTTATTATTCAAAATGTTAATTAAATTAGCCGAAACATGGATCCTGAATTCATGTTTGATAATTTGCTTCCACGATACATCCAGTGCTAAAGAAATTGATTGGTTAGATCATTTTGTCCATTACATCAAGAAGGATAACAACAACCATCAGGCATTGCTACTGCTAAACCAGAATCAGAAGAATGAAACCAGTAAAGTTGAAATCATTTTTCAGAGAATTTCAGAAAACGTACCTACGCTGAAAATCAACTTGGAGAACACAACCGAATTACCATTTCTCCATAATCTCGGAACAACACTGGTTATTATCATCTCCCTAGCAAAGGTTAGTCAATACTTGCAAATGAGCGGCACAATTGATGCTCTCAGCAAGCGATATGAACCAAAAAGGCGTCCACGATGCTTGATAGTTCTACCAAATGAAGACAATTTGCACTATCTGAAATTATTACAACTGATGTGGTCTAACGGATTTTTGGATGCCACCATCGTGGAACTTGCGGAAGACTTCAACCCAAAAAACCTGTTCTTAAGCTTGAGTCACGATGTTCCGATGATACATCAGTTTTATCCATTTACAAACATCTACAAGAGAATTTTGTATTCACCTCAAGTTTGCTGGTTTCCAGAAAAGACCCATAACTTACACAAATATGAAATAAAGATTGGCGTGATTCATAGTCCTCCTTCTGATTTTGTAGAACGCAATCGCACCGGACATGTCACGAAACTGTATGGATCTGACATCCGTTTAACAGAAATAATCTCTAGAGAAATGAATTTCAGAATAGTCTGGGTTGCACCAAAAGAATTCCTCTGGCGTCCTTTGAGTTACGCTGACAAAAACAGTACTGCTCTTTTGTATCTGCTCTGGAAACATGAAATTCAGATGATTAGTGTCGAGTCAGGAAGGTATGATTCTTGGGACCAAGATCATTTTGAATGGAGTAGAGGAACGAGGATTGTTAAGCTCGTACTGGTCGTACGAATTTCCTACGGAGAGCCTACAACGACGATAATAAGATGGAGAATTGCCAATGTTGCTGTGCTTATTGGCCTCCTGTTACTGACCTGGATCCTCTCTCGAATACTGCACTTTGACAAAATTGTCTGGAACTTAGATCAACTCCTACGCATGTTTCTTGGGGCGCCAGCTTCGCACGAACCTCAGAAGCTGATCGAACGAATTATCTTTGGATCGATGATTCTAGCATGTCTCCTGAATTCCTCTTCTATCTATTCAGCCTTCACGGATATCAACTTGCAATCGAAAACTGAGTACGAGAATAACACTATTGAGGCTGTAATTCGCTCCACATTGGTTCCTGTGATTGATATCTCTTATTACTCAACGTTGTCCAGAGCCAATGAACAAAACATTGATCGTTTGCTGAAGAAGTCAATACAAGATGTAGTCGTAGATGAAATCTGCTCGCAGCAGCTTAGAAATAATAAAAACTTAGCCTGCATACAGCGAGATGATGTTGCAAGATGGTTACTTCAAAAAGAAGTAGACGTGCACGGTCGTTTATTTTCGAAGGTGGTAGATGAACCATTGAACGTTGCTGTAACTGGTTGGGTGCTAGAAGCAGGATCTCCGTACGTTACTCGTTTTGATGAAGTATTACTAAGACTGGTTCAGTCTGGAATTGTAGCAAGATGGCAACAAGTTCGAGAAAATGAGTCTTCTATTGCAGTAATTGCAGAAGAGTTGAGCGAAGAAAGAATAACTAATTGGGTACTGATAGAGAAGAAATTTACGTATGTGTTGCTCTTGGGATATGCTTTGGCTTCCATCGTTTTCTTATGCGAAGCACTTCTCGGGTATCTGTCAACACAGGCAAATCGGATTTTAGTAATCTGAAGCAAGACTTAAGGAGCATGTAAAGCAATTCAAGGTAAATATGGTTAACGTTTTTCCCATGTCACACAAATTTTAATAACCAATTCCTGATCTATTCTACAGGCTTTAAATTCATTTTCTTGCTTATATTAATTTTGAAATTCCATTCTTCTAAACTAAACTCTTCTGCAAATGTTTTAGAGTGACTTGTAAATAATCTTAATTGTGAAAAATAAAGCCTGAAGCAGCAAAAGTTGCACGATTAAAGTGCAATAATTTACCACCGGAAGAGTTTGAAATTGAAATCTTTAAAAATCATATAATTAAAAAAAAAACTTTCAATAGTTAAGCTGTTTTAAATTAATGCTTGAATTGAATAATTTCAGATTGATTCAAAGGGGAGGACAACTTATGAAGTGAGCTGCACACTTATGCTGAGGTCCTGGAAGCATCCAAAAATATAAGGTTGTCTGCAGCAACATGAAATAAATTAAAGTATCCTGAAGTATCTCTGGTTGGGGCCAAATGTCAAGGCCGCTCACTTTTTTTTATCGCAACTCGTACGGAAAAAATCTCTGAAATGTATAAAAAAAAAGCATCTAAAAGCTTGAAGTTTCCCGAATTGAACATGTTTACTTTTATTCTAAAATATAATTTTTTGAATCGTTAAAGGGCAAAACGACCCCAAAAACCGGGGTTTTCGATCTTCTTTTACAAGGGTCAACTTTGATTTTTTCCCAGAAGGAGACCGACGTTATTTCTAAAGCATTCTTAAATGTTCCAAAGCAATATAAAAAGGTCGTCACGACTCTTGAGAAAATTTATAATAATTTTTGATTTCAGAAAATGAAGCTTTCATGAATATTTCTGAAACTTTAAAAAATAATCTGGATTTCTAAAAAAATTGAAGTCAGTTCCAAATATATAATCGGATGTCCGTATGATATGATTTCATCATGAACTCAGTTATTTCACTGCACTCGCATGACAAAACTGCACATTTTTCTTCATTCGTTCTGAAGATAAAGTTTGTTTAATTGAATCACCGTAAAAAGTGAACTGTCGAATATTTCAGCATTCTAAAAAATACATTGCATTCAGGAATGTTCGAAGAATATACCTGGATAAATATCAGGATAAATATATCTGGATAAATGTGCAAATATCGTTGAAATTGGAAGACTTTAAGGTTTCAGATGCTTTTTATTGAACAATCCAGAGATTTTTTTTGTTTCAATTGAAATCAAAAGAAGTGAAGGGCCTCAACATTTGGCCCCGTCTTTAAAAGTGTTTTTTTTTCTGGCGCTCGGTGATTTGAAACAAAATGTTTACTTTGTTCATGTGACAAATCCTTTTTTGATATTAGGAACAATATAGTACTGTATCTAATATATTTTTTGTTATAACAATAATGAATTTGATATAATTATTCGCTTTATTTATATAAAAAAAAACTTATTTATTATTTAAAATATAACACTACTGCAACTTAAAAGTGGTTTATTGCATCAAGACATGTTTATTTTGCATTTATTCATTCAATTTTTTGTCCACTTTCCACTTGAAATAAGGGTAGATGAATATGTGAGGAGTGGGTTTAAACGATTTAATTATGTTTCTTGAAAAAAATCCTATTAAAAATAGTTCAACTTGAAGAAATTAGATTTTTTTTATTATTCTTTTGAAATTGAAAAAAAATGGCTTGCAGATTTATTTCCTGATATGTTAAGAATTTTTCCACTTCTCACTTCGAGTGACAAATATTTCAAAGGATTTTTAATAAGTTTTATCAGTTTTTCGAGGATTCTAGATATTCTGAGAGATTTCAAAGGCTCATAAAGATAAGGATTTCTAAATATTTCAAAGAATTTTTTTACGTCCATTTTTTTCTAGATTTTCAAAGTGTGAAAAGCGTTTGAAGGACTTCAAAGATCTTAGAGTATTTTAGAGAAGATTTTCACGAATTTCTTACAGCATAACAACATTTGAAGGTGAAGATTTCGAAGGATTTAAACATTTTCAGGCCATTCACAAGGATTTCAAGAATTTTTCATGGGATTTAAAAAATTGAAAGAAATTTCCAAGAATTTGAATAGTTTCCAGAAATATAAACAAATTTAGTATAGCTTCAAAGAATTTTCTAGAATTTCGGAAAATATGAAAGGATTTTATAGGACTTATAAGGATTTAAGATATTTGAAAAAACTGAAACGGATTTTTGATAGTTCAAATTTGATTTCATCACATTTCTAGGGATTTCAATTATTTGAAGGGGTTTTGAAAGATCTCATGGTATTTCATTATAAATTTTAGGATTTTAGGAAATATCAATAAATTTCCGGGAATCTCAAAAGTTTTTCAAGTGATTAGCGGCAGGGAACAATACACTCCCTGAGGAATATTCTGTATCTCGTTCTAAGATACGCCGGTATTGATTATATGTGAAAAATTTAAACATAAAGCTTTTAAATGACGTTATGTGTACCTACTTGAATATTTATAATATGAATTGGTAAGGGTGAACGAAAGATTGTAGCGATCAACGGGATCAATATTTCACTTTCATTAAGGAAATTTAAGTTCTGTGCAAAAATCGATCAACTACTGGATTATGCAATGAACGTAATGGAGAAATATGATGATAGTGAATGTATCGTATTTTAGCATTTATTATCCAGGAACGAGATCAATATATCCTTTTTAAATTAAAAATGATAATACTAAGTCAGCTTTAGAAGGAGATTCGGTCTGCGTAAACAGGTTTCACACAAGTCACACTTTTGAATTAGAAATGTTAATTAATGTAGCCAGAACATGGATCCTGATTTCATTTTTGATGATTTGCTTGCACGAAACATCCGGTACTAAAAAATGTGGTTGGCTAGATCATTTTGTTGACTACGTCAAGAAGCACAACAACTACCACCAGGCCCTGCTTTTGCTAAATCAGAATCAGGAGAATGAAACCAGTCCATTTCGAACCATAATTGAAGAAATTTCAAGAAATGTATCTGTGCTGAAAATGGACATGGAGGAAATAACAAAAAAACCATTGCCTAAAAGTCCCGGAACAACGCTGATCATTACCATCTACCCAAGAAAGTCAAGTCAATACCACTTGCAAATGAACAGCTTAATTGAATTTCTGAGTAAGCAATTCAAACCAAAAAGGCTTCCACGATGCTTGCTTGTATTAGCAAATGAAGAAAATTTTGACTATCTGAAATTATTAAAACTCATGTGGTCCAACGGCTTTTTGGACACCACTATTGTGGAGCTTGCCAAAGAACTGATCCCGAAAAACCAGTTCTTAAGCTTGAGTCACGATGATCCGATTATACACCAATTTCATCCCTTTGCAAACACCTACAAGAGAATTTTGTATTCACCAGAAGTTTGCTGGTTTCCGGAAAAGATACAAAACTTAAACGGATATGAAATGAAGGTAGGCGTGATGCACAGTCCTCCTTCCGTTTTCATAGAACGCAACGGTACCGGACATGTTGCAAGTCTCTATGGATCTGACATCCGCTTAATAGAAATAATCTCTAGAAAAATAAATTATAAAACAGTCTGGGTTGCACCAGAAGGAAACCTCTGGCGTCCTTCTAGTTACGCTGAAAAAAACAGTACTGCTCTCCTGAGTCTTCTCTGGAAACATGAAATTCAGATGATTAGTGTTGAAGGAGGGAGGTATGATGCTTCGGATGAAGAACTTTTTGAATGGAGTAGAGGAACGAGGATTGTTAAGCTCGTACTGGTCGTACCGATTCTATATGAAAAGCCTACCGTGACGCTAATGAAATGGAGGATCGATAATGTCGCTGTGGTTGTCGGCCTCTTGTTGCTGACCTGGATCCTCTCTCGAATACTGCAATTCAATAGAATGTTTTGGAACTTGGATCAACTCGTCCGCATATTTCTTGGAGCGCCAGCTCTACACGAACCGCAGAAGCTGATCGAACGAATTATCTTTGGATCGGTGATTCTATCATGTTTTATGCATTCCTCTTTCATCTATTCAGCAGTAACGGATATCAACTTTCAATCAGAAACTGAGTGTGAGTTTGGCTCTATTCAAGATGTTATTCACTCCACACTGGAACCTATCATTGATGCCTCTTATCACTTAGCGTTGTCCAGAGCCAATGAAGGAAGTATGGACCTTTTACTGAAGAAGTCTGAACAAGAAATAGTCGTGGATGAAATCTGCTTGCAACAGCTTAGAAGTAACAAGAACTTAGCCTGCGTACAGCGAGATGATATAGCAAAATGGCTACTTCAGGAAGGAAAAGACATCCAAGGTCGTTCTTTCGCGAAATTGGTAGATGATCCATTGAAAGTTTCTGTTACTGGTTGGATGTTTGAAGCAGGATCTCCGTACGTTACTTGTTTTGATAAATTATTGCTGAGACTGGTTCAATCCGGAATTGTAGCGAGATGGCAACAAATTCAAAAAAATGGGTCTTCCACTGTGGTAATTGCAGAACAGTTCAACGAAGAAAGAATCATTAATTTAGTACTAAGGAAATTTGCGTATGTACTGCTTTTTGGGCATGCTCTTGCTGTCATCGTGTTCTTTTGTGAAGCGTTTCTCGGATATCTGTCAAAACAAGAAAATTAGGTCGATGTGCTCTTAAGCAAGAAGGCAAGAGAATATTAAAGCAATGCGAGGTAAATATAATTAACTTTCTTTGTCACTGGAATCTGAGCTACAAATTACCAGACTTTTTTCTGGCTTTCAAATAGTTTTTTTCGGTTATTCTAACTTTAAAATTGTAACTTTCGGAACTGAACAGTTTTGAAAATGTATTAGAGGAAATTGTAAATTGAATCGCGACTTTGAGCAATAAAAATATAACAAAGAAGAATGAAAGCAACAAAGAAATCAACATTTGAATTTGATAATTCAACACTGACAAGATTTAAGCTTGAATCTTCTAAAATTGTATAATATCAACAACAAAAAATACCATGATAATAATTCAGGGTTTTCAAGTTGACTTTTAAATAAAATCAAGCGAATGACCTTTTTTGACATATTCAACCATATTTTATTGCAGTTCAATACACACCTCCTTACCAGGCACCTTGATTTACCTTTTGATGATCTCTTCCATTTTTTGGAAATAAGATTTTTGGCATAAGACAGAAATTTCGACGTATGGAAATAAGTGTCAGCTTTTGTTTGTTATTGGATATAAGCCTCTGTCTATGATGAAGCAAATTATTTGAACACATGTGGGAAAGCAAATTGCTCATAAAGCGAGCAAAAATAAATACATCCATCAAACACTCAGAGAAGAAGTATTCTTGAGACAAAGACATTGTCTTCGCGAAATTGATTTAGAACCACATATATATTGCTTGAACACAAAAAGCATTTTTTGGCCGTAAGATTAGATGAAGTTTGTTACAAGAATGTTTGCTGCAAGAAGATTCCTTTTGAGAAAAATAAAAATCCGCTCAACCTCAAATTTGAGAGAAAATTTCATTTGTATGAAGAGACATCCTTTTAGAAGAAGAGGAAATTTGTAGGAGTGAATACACACATAATACTTCTCAGCGGTATTTTAAATGTTGAGCATTCTTTATCAAATATTTGTAGATGCTAAAATTCAAATATTCCTAAATTAGTCCTGTGAGATTTCACTGGTTCATCTTAAGAGAGTGCTTCAATTATCCCTTCAAAAATTGAAGGGTAACATGATATAAGGGACTAGCCTGAAAATTTAAAAAAATGTGATTATTGCTTCAAAAAATAAAAAATAAATTTTAATGCACATGATGAGAATATTAGTTCTTAACCGGAAATAAAATATTATAAATGAATAAAAAATAAGAATGAATACAAATAAATAATGATAATCAATAAATAATAAATTATAAGGAAATAAACATTATGCGTCTTCTACATTTAACCAAGTACTTGAATGTTTGACCAAAAAAGATGACTCTTTAACAAAATAGTTGCATTTTAAAAAAGATAAATTAATTTCAAACCAAAAAGATAAATTTTTCACTAGAAAGATTGATGATCTACTAAAAAAAGTTGCATTTCCAACAGAATTATTGAATTTTTAAGCCGAGAAATCAATCAGACAAATTTTCTACAGAACAGTTGAATTTTTGAACAAAAATATAAATTTTCAACGGAAAAGTCAATTTTGAATCGAATAGTTAAATTTTCTACTACACTATTGAATTTTCAAACTAGAAAGACGAATTTCCTACGAAACTTTCCAACTTTCAACACAAAATTACGAATTTCCGACTAATATGATGAATTATCAATTTAAAAATATCATAAGATTTCATGTAATTTCACCGAATTTCATATTATTTTAATTTTTAATTTTGCTAAAGCTTTAAAAGCAGCATTGAATAATTTATGGAGAGTTTTGAAATGTGATGACATTTTAAATAATTATAAAAATGTTAGGGTATTTAAAAAAAAATTTCAAGAATTTCCGAACGTTTAAAAAACTTTCAACGCACATATTTTCAAAAGAATTTCAAATATTTCAGTGTATTTCCAAAGATTCCAAGACATTTTTAAGAAAATTTAAAAAATTGAAGAATTTCTCAAGGATTTTCATGGTTTTGAGAAATTTAAGCAAATTTTATGCGGTCTCAAAGAATTTTCTAGAATTTTTGAAGAGTTGGAAGGATTTGATAGGACTTATAAGATTTTAGGATATTCGAATCCAAGGGATGTTTGAAGGATTTTAACGGATTTGAACAGATTTGCTAGGATTTCGACGATTTTAAGGGATTATAAAAGATTTTATGGTATTACAATAAATTTTCTATGATTTCGGGAAAGATCATCGAAATTCATGGAAATTTACGAGTTTTTTTTAAGGTATTTGAGTGAATTTCAATGCATTCTGAAGAAATTGAGTGACCCATTTGCAATTTTTTTTAGGGGATTATGGGGTATATGAGGCAGGAAGTAAAGAAGTAAAAAGGGTTAGGCACCTCCCACCCATGAGAAATATTCTAAATCTCATTCTACGATGTAGCGGTATTGATTATATGTAAACAAATTGATTTCGTTTCCGCATACAAAATGCTAATATAGGCTGACTCAGAAAAACAAGTTATATTTCACTCAATACAGAGCTTCTTAATATTTCATGCTAACCAACAGGATCAATATTTTACTTCCATTAAAGCAATTGAAGGTATGTATAGAAATTGATTACCTACTGCATTATGCATAAAACATAATGAATTTCAGACCTTGCAATATCATTTTATATTTGTCAGTGCTTCGTGTTCAAGCATTCATCATCCAGAAACAAAATCAACATATCCTTTTTTCAAATTACAAATGCTGATATTGAGTTGGTGTTAAACGAAGATTCGATCTGAGTGAACAGGTTTCCGGAAAGTCAAATTTTTACATTTAAAATGTTAATTAATATAGCCAGCCGATGGACCTTGAATTCATGTTTGATAATTTGCTTTACTGCTACATCCAGTACCGGAGAATTTGGTTGGTTGGATCATTTTGTTGACTACATCAAGAAGGACAGCAACAACTTCCAGGCGCTGATGTTGCTACACCAGAATCAGGAGAATGAAGCCAATCAATTTGAAATTATTGCTAGAAAAATTTCAAGGAATGTACCTACGCTGAGAATGGACATGAAGACAACAACAAAAGTACCATTGCTCAAAAGTTCGGGAACAACGCTGATCATTATTATATACCTAGCAAAGCTGAACCTCTTCCAAATGAGCAGAACAGTTGGTTTTATTAGCAAGCAGTTCAAACCGAAAAGGCTTCCACGATGCTTGCTCGTTCTGAGAAATGAAGAAAATTATGCATATCTGAAATTATTACGATTTATGTCGTCCAACGGATTTTTGGATGCTACTATCGTGGAACTTGCGGATGACGTCAACCCAAAAAACCAGTTTTTCAGTTTGAGTCACGATGTTCCGATGATACATCAATTCTATCCATTCGCAAACACCTACAACAGAATGTTGTTTTCACCAAACATTTGCTGGTTTCCAGAAAAGACCGGTAACTTAAACGGATACAAAATGAGGGTAGGCGTGATGCACAGTCCTCCTTCCACTTTCATAGAACGCAATCGCACTGGAAATGTTACGAGTATCTATGGATCTGACATCCGTTTAACAGAAATGATCTCTAGAGAAATGAATTTCAGGATTGTCTGGGTTGCACCGAAAGACAACCTCTGGCGGTCTTCTAGTTTCGCTGATAAAAATAGTACTGCTCTCATGAATCTTCTCTGGAAACATGAAATTCAGATGATTGGTGTCGAAGAAGGGAGGTATGATTCTTCAAACGAAGACCTTTTTCAATTTAGTAGAGGAACGAGAGTCGTTAAGCTCGTATTGGTGGTACCAATTTGCTACAAACAGCCTACCGCAACGCTAATCAGATGGAGGATTGCTAATGTGGCTGTGCTTGTCGGCTTGTTGCTACTGACCTGGATCCTCTCTCGGATGCTACACTTTGACAAAAATTCCTGGAACTTGGATCAACTTGTCCGCATATTTCTTGGGGCGCCAGCTCTACACGAACCGCAGAAGCTGATCGAACGAATTATCTTTGGATCGGTGATTCTATCATGTTTCATGCATTCCTCATCTATCTATTCAGCAGTCACGGATATCTACTTACAATCAGAAACTGAGTATGAGTATGACACTATTCAAGACGTAATTCACTCCACATTGGAACCTCTGATCGATCACTCTTATTACTTAACGTTGTCCAGGGCCAATGAACAAAATATTAATCTTTTGCTGAGAAAGTCGAAAGAGGAAGTAGTCTTAGATGAAATCTGCTCACAACAGCTTAGACATAACAAGAACCAAGCATGCCTGCAGCGAGATGATATTGCAAGATGGTTACTTCAAAAAGATTTTGACATCCACGGTCGTCCTTTTGCGAAGGTGGTAGATGAGCCATTAAAAGTGTCTGTAACTGGTTGGGTGCTAGAAGCAGGATCTCCATACGTTACTCGTTTCGATAAAGTATTGCTAAGATTGGTGCAGTCTGGAATTGTGGCGAGATGGCAACATGTTCGAGAAAATGGGACTTCTATTGTACTAATTACGGAGCAGTTTAACGAAGAAAGAATAATTAATTCAGTACTGAGGAAATTTACGTGTGTGCTACTTTCCGGACATGCTTTTGCTACCATCGTCTTCTTTTGCGAAGCATTTCTCGGGCATCTGGCAAAACGAGCTAATCGAGTTCGAAAACTCTGAAGGAAGAAGTAAGGAGAATGTGAAGCAAGTTGAGGTGAATATTAACTTCTTTTCTTTTTGACTGAAATCTTAGAAACAAATTTCACGTCTCTTTTACTGACATCCAAATATTTTCCTAAATTATTTCAATTGCAAAATTTTAGCCATCCATACTTAACAGTTTTAGATCTTTGGAAATTGTACAATACCAACAACAGAAAATATACTCTTAAAAGATTAGCGGTCTTAAGATGAGCTTTAAATTAAATGATTTCAGATCAAACCAAAGAAGATGATAACTTGTGAAGTGCGTAAAGTGTGCTGAAGTCTCAAAATGTATCTATAGCATAATAAGGTCTTCTAAAGTAACGCGAAGTGGATTGAAGTATACTGAAGTATTTTCAAGTGCTTTTAAGTAACTGAAACCCCTCAAGTATTTTTCAATTGATACCATTAAAAATTTCATAATGCAAGATTAGAACTTCTTCAATTTAACTATTTCAAATATAATTACATACCTTACAGGTTTCTAAAATGTCAAGTTAATTGTTTTGACCTACCAATGACAAACCTATAGATATTGATAATATAATAGTACTGTATTTGATGAAATTTCTTGCTTTATTGACATAAGGAGAACTTATTCATTATTGAGATTCATTACTTTTGTACCTTAAGAAGTGGATTGGTGCAAAAACACACACTGATTTAACTTTTGATGATCTCTCTGATTTTCCGGAACTAAGATTTTTAGCATAAGACATAAATAATATGACGAAATGAGTGTTAGCTTTCTCCCAGATAGCAAAATGCCCGCCGATTGCAAGCGATCTGCCGGCCCGCGGTCCGATCGATCGGACCGACTTGCCGGCAGATATGCACCTTAATGTGCACACCATTGATGTCTATATGCCCGCCCGACAGGCGGATGTGACGCTGTCCGGCGAACTGCATGCCCGACGGTCCGGTAAAATGCAGGCTGAGAGTGCGAGTTGATTAAAATTGAAAAAATCTTTTTTTATGTAAATAAAATAAAAATTTCCAAATATCACGAAAGGTAATGACGAGAGTCTGCGTATAATAAGTCCAAGTTGAAAGAAAAATGTCAATATTATAAAAATTTCTTTTTATAATATTGACATTTTTCTTACAACTTGAACTTTATATTATTATACGCAGAATTTCATTACCTTTCGTGCTATTTGCTACTTTTGTTGATTTGAAGGACACCGACAGCAAAAAATTGCTAACAAATTTTATGTTCCACTCACAGCCAAACAATACCAAAAACCGCAAACGATGAAAGGTATAACTCCGTTATACAAGTAGATTACTCCGTATTCCAAGTGGATTACTCCATTTACAAGTGGATTACTTACTCTTCTATTTTATCTGGAACGAATAACAATTATTGTTTGCAAATCGTACACATCCGAGCGAAAATTCACGGGAGTGAACGCCACACGAGATGAAACACGACAAGAACAGCTGATCCAAAACGCGCATGCGCGTTTTTGATCTCAAACTTCTCGCACTATCAGCTTGCAGCGGTCGCGTAAATCGCAGGCCCGTCGTTCCTCGCCGTTTGCAAGCCCGACGGGCGTCTCATGTACCGGACCGTTGCCTGCCGTTGTCCGCCTTTCGGTCGCATTCCGACTTTGCCGGCCTGTCGCGTGCATTTAGCAGGCACGCTGGTCTCCAGCCCGTCGGGCCGATCGCGTGCCTGCACGTATTGTTATCTGGGCTGTTTGCCTGTGAAAATAAATCTTTCTCTAAGATAAAGAAAATTTACCTAATACCTGTGAGGAAGCAAAGTGCTCATAAAGTGAGCAAAAATAAATCTATCCATGGATACACCCATAGTACATTCCAGTCGTATTTTGAATTATGGGCGTACTGTATCAAATAATAGGGTCATCAACAGTTTTCTTATCTCATTTTTTCATATGAAATTATATGCTTCAAAATCATTCATGATGGATGAAGCATTAGTTATTTTTTTCAATAACAGACAAACCTATGTCTTCATTTTGATCAATTTCGATACAGAAATTTACAAAAAATACAAAGTTACAAAATAAAACAAAACATTTTTGAATACTGGAACAAATGAGACAAATCAAATTTTGTATTCAAAATGATAATTTTTCGATCCCCGACATTATCCAAAATCAACTGTATATAAGCGTATTATTTTCCTCTTATTTTGTTAAAATTTGTGCAACCAACTTCAACCCCCCAAGAACTGGCCCCTATGCAGCAAACATCATGGCAGAGCCAGCAAAATATTCCTCCTGCACTGAAACTTTCCATAAAAAAGTTGCATCAACAACAATACAGTTGATTCTTTTGAGAAAACAAATTTTAAATGAAATAGTCTAACTTTTTAAAGAATGCTTGAATCTTTCAGCCGAAAAGAAGAAAATTTTTTCCAAATTCGCTTGAAATTTCAACAAAAAACTTGGTTTTCATCTCAGAAAATTTCATTTAGAAAAAAAAAACGTGACTTTTCAAACAAATGGTCAAAAAGTTGAGCAAAAAAGATTTAGATGCAACCAAAGATATATTTTGAACAAAAAAAAAAAACAAATTAATTACAGAAGTGTTCAGATTTTAACCCAGAATGTTAAATTCTCGAAAAACATGTTCATTTTAAAATAAGCAGTTTATTCAAGAGAAGGAAAAAATAATTTTTAACAAAATAGTTGAATTCTCTGCCAAATAGTGGAATTTTCAATCCAGTTAAATTGAACCAAGAAAGATGACTCTTAACCAAATATTAAAATTTTCAACCAAAAAGATGAATTTTCTGCAGAGAAGGATTAATGTTCTACTAAGCAAAATGAATTGTCTACAAAAAACTGGATTTTTTAACAATAAAGGTTACTTACAACTAAAATTCTAAATCTTCAACAATATTGTTGAATTCTGAACCGAAAAGATCAATTTTTCACCAAAAATTTGCATTTTGAACCAGAAAGAATGAATTTTTAACTAAGAAGATTAATTTTCCAACAAAAATTACGAATTTTCAACAAAATTACGCCATTTTCGACTAAAATTAACTAAACTAATATACCAGTATGTACACTGTGTAGAAATCGATGAATTACTGTATTATCTATAAAACATAATGGATTAGTTGATCGATTTATATACAGACCTTGCATTTCTTTCATGGAAGTAAATACCAATCCCGTTGATGGATATCTAATAACTAAGAAACACTGCATTGAGTAAAATAGAACAATAGTAAATGCATCCTATTTGAGCATTTCTTATCAGAGAAAGAGATCAATGTCACGTTTTTCAAAATGAAAAATGCTAATGCTGAGTCATTGTAACACGAAGACTCGCTATAGGAAAACGGTTTTCATAGGAGCTCCACTTTGTAATCCAAAATGTTAATCAAAGTAGCCAGATCTTGGCTCCTGAATTTGTGTTTGATGATTCACTTTCACGAGACATCTAGTATCGAAAGATTTGACTGGTTAGATCATTTTCTGGACTACATCAAGAACAGTAACAACAACTACCAGACGCTACTGTTGCTCAACCAGAGTCAGTGGAATGAAACCAATCAAGTTGAAACCATAGTTCAAGGAATTTCAAGAATTGTACCTTCGCTGAAAATAGACTTGGGAGAAACATCAAAACAATCATCTCACGATAGACCCGGGATAACGCTGATTATTATTATCTACCTAGCTGAGGTAAATCAATACCACTTGCAAATGACGAGCACAATTAATTTCCTCCGCAAGCAACATAAATCAAAAAGGCGTCCACCCTGCTTGATTGTTCTATCAAATAAAAAAAAATGTGACTATCTAAAATTACTGCGACTTATGTGGTACAACAGATTTTTGGATGCCACTATCGTGGAACTTGCAGGAGACTGCAACCCGAAAAACCAGTTCTTTAACTTCAGTCACGATGTTCCGATGATACATCAATACCATCCATTCGCAACCACCTACAAGAGATTTTTGTTCTCACCAAAAGTTTGCTGGTTTCCGGAAAAGACCCGTAACTTGAACGGATATGAAATGAAGGTAGGCGTGATGCACAGTCCTCCTTCCGTTTTCATAGAACGCAATCGCACCGGAAATATCACAAGACTGTATGGATCTGACATCCGCTTAACAGAAATAATCTCCAGAAAAATGAATTTCAGAATAGTTTGGGTTGCACCAGGAAAATTCCTGTGGCGCCCTTTGAGTTACGCTGACCAAAACAGTAGTGCTCTTTTGTATCTTCTCTGGAAACATGAAATTCATATGATTAGTGTCCAGTCAGGAAGGTATGATTCTTGGGACCAAGACCATTTCGAATGGAGTGGAGGAACGAGGATTGCCAAGTTCGTACTGGTCGTACCAATTTCCTACGAAAAGCCTACCGCGACGCAAATAAGATGGAGAGTTGCTAACGTCGTTGTGCTTGTTGGCCTACTGTTACTGACCTGGATCCTCTCTCGAATATTGCACTTTGACAAAATTGTCTGGAGCTTGGATCAGCTTCTACGCATGTTTCTTGGGGCGCCAGCTTCACACGAACCTCAGAAGCTGATCGAACGAATCATCTTCGGATCAATGATTCTAGCATGTCTCCTGAATTCCTCTTCTATTTATTCAGCATTCACGGATATCAACTTGCAATCGAAAACTGAGTATAAGTATGACACTCTTCAGGATGTAATTGACTCCAAATTGGAACCTCTGATTGATTTCTCTTATTACTTATCGTTGTCCAAAGCTGATGAGCGAAATATGAATCTTTTGCTGAAGAAGTCGAAACAAGAAATAGTCATGGATGAAATCTGCTCGCAACAGCTTAGAAATAATGAGAACTTAGCCTGCATACAACGAGATGATGTTGCAAGATGGTTACTTCAAAAAGAAGTAGACATCTACGGCCATTCTTTTGCGAAGGTGGTAGATGATCCATTGACCGTTTCTGTAACAGGTTGGGTGCTAGAAGCAGGATCGCCGTACGTTAGTCGTTTTGATGAAGTAATAATAAGACTCATTCAGTCCGGAATCGTAGCGAGGTGGCAACAAACTCGAGAAAATGGATCTTCCATTGCAGTAATTGCAGAAGAGTTGAATAAAGAAAGAATAACTAACTGGGTACTGATAGAGAAGAAATTTACGTATGTTCTGCTTATGGGACATGCTTTGGCTTCCATCGTCTTCGTTTGCGAAGCACTACTCGGGTATCTGTCAAAACGAGCGAATCATGTTTTAGTAATCTGAAGCAAGAATTAGGAATAATGTAAAGCACTTCAAGGTAAATATAGTTAACATTTACCATGTCACTCAAATCCTAATAACCAATTTCTCATCTATTTCACAAGCTTCAAAATAATGTTCATGTTTATTTCAATTTGAAGGTTTCATTCTGCTAAACTAAGCACCTCTGAAAATATTTTACAGTAAAATGTAAATAATTGTAATTGCGAAAAATAAAGCCTGAAGCATCAAAAATCGAACGTTTCAAGCGCAATAATTTACCACTGAAAGGGTTTGAAATTTGAATCTTTTTAAATAATCTAATTCAAAGAAAAACTTTCAATAGTTGAGCGTTTTCAAGTTAACGCTTGAATTGAATAATTTCAGAATGAGTCAAAGGGGATGACAAATTGTGAAGTGAGTTGCATACTTCAGCTGAGGTCTCCGGAAGCATCCAAGCAATTCCAGGTTGCCTGAAGTATTCTCAAGTCTTTTGAAGTAAATGTAGTATTCTGAAGTAGTTTTTAGTTAATACTATTAAAAATTGCATAATGTTAGATTGGGCTTTACTGAAGGATCAGTCAATATCATTAACTTGACACATAGCCTAGGGTTTCCTTCCAGATGTACTTCAAAAATTAGCCAAACATACACATACACATACACATTTTCGGGTAGATAATTCAACTATTTTTTGACAAAACATATAAATTTTTAAAACCAAAGGATAAACTTCAGAGAAAAAAAAATGAGTTCCAAACGAAAAATTGCATCAAAAGCCATATAGCTGAACTTTCAAGTGAAGAAAAAACAATATTCAACGAAACAGTTTAACTTCTAAACAAATCTACGAATTTCCAGTCCACAAAGATGGGAGTTTTTTTATGAAAATTGAATGTTCAACGCAAAAGATCAAAATGCAACCAAAAACTGTTTACTTTTCAAGCCAAAGAGACAAATTTCTCAGAAAAAACTTGAATTTTCAACCCGACATTCCGAATTTCCTACAAAAAAGTTCATTTTCAACTAAGAAGAATTTTCTACCATCAAATATGAATTTCTTACACAAACCCAAATTTTCAAGCTGTTTATTTAAAAAAATATCATTTTCAACAAAATAGTTGAAACTTTAACAGAATAGATGAATTTTCAATCATAGAGGGTGAATTGTAAGCTGAAGAGATATTTTCAAACCAAAAATGTAGAAAGGAAATTTCAAACACTCGAATTCAACCGAGAAATATGACATTTAATAGTAGATGAAATATCTACAAAAGAGTGCAATTTTTAACTAAAAATATGAATTTTCAAGGAAAAAGGTTATTTTCAACCGAATTGTTCGAATTTCTAACAAAATGTTAATTTTTAGAACCACGAGGATGAATTTTCAACAAAGAAGATACATTTTTGACCAAGAAAGCAGAATGGAGAAGTTGATCGATTCATACATGTATACGGACCTTGCATTTCTTTAATGAAAGTAAATAGTAATCCCGTTGATGAATGTAAAATACTTCGAAGGTCTGCTTTAAGTAAAATAGAATAATAGTAAGTGCACCGTATTTAAACATTTCCTATCAGGGAACGAGATCAATATAACGATTTTGAAAATGAAAAATTCCAATTCTGAGACATTGTCACACGGTGACTCGGTCTACGCGAACGGTGTTCTGAAAAGTGCAACTTCAAAATTAAAAATGTTAATTAAAGTAACCAGATCATGGCTCCTGAATTTATGTTTGATGATTTCCTCTCACCATACATTCAGTATCGAAAAATTTGGTTGGTTAGATCATTTTGTCCACTACATCAAAGAGGGTAGCAACAACCACCAGACGCTGTTGTTGCTAAACCAGAATAATGAAAATGAAAGCAGTCAAGTTGAAACCATAGTTCAACAAATTTCAAAGAACGTACCTACGCTGGAAATGGACTTGATGAAAACAACAAAAGTACCATCGCTTGATAGTACCGGAACAACGCTGATCATCATTATCTACTTAGCAAAGATAATTCCATACCCTTTGCAAATGAACAGCACAGTTGATTTTCTTATCAAGCAATACGAACCGAAAAGGCGTCCACGTTGCTTAATTATTCTACCAAATGAAGAAAATTATTCTTATCTGAAATTACTACGACTGATGTGGTTTAAACGATTTTTGGATGTCACTATCGTGGAACTTCCGGAAGACATCAACCCAAAAAGCCAGTTCTTTCAATTGAGTCACGACGTTCCGATGATACATCAGTTCCATCCATTCACGAACATCTACAAGAGAATTTGGTATTCGCCTGAAGTTTGCTGGTTTCCAGAGAAGACGCGTAACTTGAACGGATATCAAATGAGGGTAGGCGTGATGCACAGTCCTCCTTCCACTTTCATAGAACGCAATCGCACCGGACATATCACGAGTGTCTATGGATCTGACATTCATTTAACAAAAATAATCTCTAGAGAAATGAATTATGAAACAGTCTGGGTCACCCCAGAGGGAAACCTCTGGCGTCCCTCTAGTTACGCTGAAGAAAACAGTACTACTCTTCTGAGTCTTCTCTGGAAACATGACATTCAGATGATTAGTGTTGAAGGAGGGAGGTATGATGCTTCGGACGAAAAACTTTTTGAATGGAGTAGAGGAACAAGAGTCGTTAAGCTTGTACTGGTCGTACCAATTTCTTACGAAAAGCCAACTGCGACGCTAATCAGATGGAGGATTGCTAATGCCGCTGTGCTTATCGGCCTGGTGTTACTGACCTGGATACTCTCTCGAATACTACGCTTTGACAGAATCATCTGGAATTTCGATCAACTGGTACGCATATTTCTAGGGGCGCCAACTGTACACGAACCTCAGAAGCTGATCGAACGAATTATCTTTGGATCGATGGTTCTATCGTGTCTCTTGAATTCCTCTTTCATCTATTCAGCATTCACCGATATCAACTTGCAAACGGAAACTGAGTATGAGTATGACACTATTCAGGATGTAATTGACTCCACATTGGAGCCTGTAATTGATGTCTCGTATTACTTGGCGTTGTCCAGAGCCAATGAACGAAGTATTGATCCTCTGCTGAAGAAGTCGAAACAGAAAATAGTCATAGATGAAATCTGCTCGCATGAACTGAAAAGCAACAAGAACTTAGCCTGCTTACAGCGAGATGATATTGCAAAATGGTTACTGCAAAAAGAAGAAGGCCGTTCTTTTGCGAAATTGGTAGATGATCCATTGAAAGTTTCTGTAACTGGTTGGATGTTAGAAGCAGGATCTCCGTACGTTACTCGTTTCGATGAAATATTAATGAGACTGGTTCAGTCCGGAATCGTATCAAAATGGCAAAAAACTCAAGAAAATGGATCTTCTATTGCAGTAATTGCAGAAGAGTTTAGAGAAGAAAGAATAACTTATTCATTACTGATAGAGAGGAAATTTACGTATGTGCTCCTTGTGGGACATGTTTTGGCTACCATCGTCTTCTTTTGCGAAGCATTTCTGGGGTATCTTTCAAGACGATACAATCGGGTTTCAGTCATCTGAAGTAAGACGTGAGGAGAATATGTAGCAATCCAAGGTGAATATAATGACCTTTTTTTCTTTCTTACTCAAATGTCGTAAAAAATGCACGGTTTCTCTGGCTGGTTATCAAATCTATTTCTTGGTTTTTTCAATTTAAAAATTCTATCCTTTGGAACGAAACAGTTCTAAAAATGTTGGCAGGCAAATTGTAATTGTAAAAATAAAAACTTCAGCCCACGAAAATTGCACGATTTGAGTATAATAACTTACCACTGACAGGTTGTGAAATCTTTGACATTTGTTTACTTAAAACAAGACCCCTTTCAATATTTTAGCGGTTTTAAGATAACTTGAAAATTGATTCATTTCAGATCAAATCAAGGGAATGACAACTTGTGAAGTGAGTTGCACACATGTGTTGAAGCCTCCGGAGTCCGGACGTATCTGAAGCAATATAAGGTTTCCGGAAGTAACTTGAAGTAGATCGACGTAACCTGAAGTATTCTCAAGTCTATTGAAGTATCTGAAGTCTACTTGAAGGAAATATATTAATATGAAATATAATTCAAATAATTGGACACCAGGAGCTTCTTTTATATTGCTTAATTTTTTCCAATGAATTTTTTGTTGTTTAATACATTTTTTTGAAGATTCTATTAAAGCTTGATTGACCTGTAAAAAGGCTACGAAACCCTTCTCTGTAGGAGCGCAATGCATAATTTGAATCATATGTTTTTAATTATATTCTCTCCGAATGAAGCCTTTTTGGTGTTTTTTCTAAAGTGATTAACTATTCTTTTGCTTCTCCACTATTTATAATTGCTTCGTCTCATGTTTATTTCTCATTTGTTCATAACTAAAAAGCGAAAGAATAGTTAATAACTTCGGAAAAAACGCCAGAAAGGCTTCATTCAAAGAGAATATATGAAGTAGTTATTAAGAGCCTTTTAGCATAATTACAATTTTTGTACATTAGCAAAAGAGCACAAATGCTTCATTCTAAAATAAATGGAATACAATTTGCAAAGTGCTTCTTGTTGATTTTCATTTATTATTTGTTTATAAGTGAAAAGTGTAAGAGTAGGCTGCGGAAATTAGCTCGAAAAAGTTCCATTTCCAGAAGAAAAGAAAGTTTTTTTTTTCCTAATAATCATGTCCCTGAATGTATCAGAAATGAATACCAAAAAAGTTCTCCATCAGATCGGCGCCGCATATACCCCTAGGCTCGAAAAACATCCCTTACACTTGTATGTTTCACAGAAAAAACTGAGGGATCAGTAATGTTGCGGCTCAAGTGAAACTTGGAATCATTCAGAACTTAGGCGCTAAAGGAACTCTTATTAAGGGTTCCTTTTTAGTTTGTTTATATCCGATAGATGGCCATCGGCGGTTGCCAACGTTTTCAACTGCGCATGTGCCGAGAAGCGCGGGCTGATTTGAAACCAATAAATACTATGAAGAGTCACACAGATAAATTTTACCAAAAGTTTTGTATGCTTATTTAAAACAACCTAACACTGAAAGTGTATATTATATCATTTCGAATAGTCCCGCGCTTCTTGTGCATGCGCAGTGTAAAACTCCGGGTTTGCAACATAACCTTAAAAACTGTCACATTTCATGTGCGATATCTTTCTTCCGAAAATTATTTATGGTTATCATTTTAGTTTCTTCATTAATATTTTTCCAGTGCAATATTATTTTATTCAAATTATAAAGCAAAATGTGCAGCATTAACTTGTGCGATCTTTGAAGTAAGTCAAGGCTGAAGTGAGATAAAGGCTCTATTAGAACCATTTGAATCCACACTTGGGTTCATTTAGAAACCATTTATCATTTTGGGTTCCTTTTCAGCAAGAGAGGTTCCTTTTTGTTGCAGCTCCTTTAGAACCAAAAATTGGTTCTAATAGAAACCCCAGTTTTTTCTGTGTTGGCTTCAACAAGTAAATGTTCTATATGCGACAAGAGTTCAAGTGTAGGTGAGATAGACGTAATAAGAATAAGAAATTTACAAGCTTAGACGAGTGACTGAAGTTCGCGAAGATCGATACCTGAACTAATTACAAAGGGTCGACTCGATAGAAGTACATAAAATATGTAGATGGCAGTATTTTTAGCAGCGTAATATCAATCAAGATTTAAAAACATCGCAAAAAGATCCATGTGAGAATAATTCAGTTTTGCGTTCTGCCAAAATATTTAATTTCAAGACAACATGCCTGTTTTGTGGATAAAATTGGGACTCTGCAGAAGAAAAGAAGAAAATGAAAAATTTGAGTACTCCTACGTACATGATACGCACCTCAAGTCTTGAAGATAAGGTTTCAATGCATGCTACCGATCGAAAGGACGAATGGAGTGAGCAAGTTTCAAGGCGGATAAACAGCGTATCATGCCTTGTAGCAGAAGATGCTGGTTACTATAAAAAATGTTATGTTGCATTTACTAACATTCCATCCTTGAATAAGAAAAGAGGAAGACCTCAAGATGAAAATTTGATGTTTGCATTCAGTGAACTATGCTCCTTTATTGATAAGAGTGATGAATGTCAATTCACTCTTAAGGAATTTATGAGAAAAATTGAAGACCATATGCCCGATGGATCATCGATGAAACAAAAAGCATAAGAAGGAAAATTACTTAGTACTTATGAGGATCAGGTAATGTTTGCGAAAACTCGAGCCAAACCAACAAGTGTTTGCTTCCGCGGATCCGGATTCAATGTCATAAACAGTTGGCGTACAAGTCGATCAGGCAATGAACAAGAAGAACGTATGAGAATTGTGACAGTAGCGGGGCTTATAGTACAAGAAGATATTCGGAGAACTCCATATAGTGTAACAGATTACCCAGATGTCAAGAAATATATATGTGTATCAACTCTTCCGTTATGCTTACATTGCGTAAACTTTTAGATACAGTTATCGTGGAAGGTAGAAAATTGATGGTGAAAAATTGCAAAAGAATTTTATAGCTCACTATAATTGAATTCTTTATCAAAATTATACCATTTTTCACCAACGGTTAAAAACCGATAGTAATAAAAGGTTAAATTGCAAAAAAAATGTTTCAAATGATTGTTTTTTGCAACATTTAGAATTTTTTCATTGAAAATATTGCTCTTTACTTCAAATGACATCACCAGAAATATTACATGTAGTGGGTTGACATCAAACCTAGGTTTATATATTTTGCTGTCTTTTTTATTCAAGAATCCCAAGAATAATTTTCTATTGGTTTAAAAATTTTACCCAGTTTCTTATACGTACTAAATTGGCTAGTGGACAATAATCAAAACTTGTAAATTAAAAAAAAGTTCTGCTTCATTAAAAATTATTTGGAAATTTTCAAAAAGAATATATTTTTATTTATTCAGTTGAATGCACACTTTTTTGTAAAAATTTAAATATGTCAAACGTGAAATTTCTGCAGCTTTTACCAAAGTAACATTTTATTATTTTCCTTTTACGTAAAAAAAATTCATTTTCAGTTTGAAATTTTCAAAAATAGCGGAAAAGATACATAATTCCTAAACTGCGAACAAACATTCTTTCTAAAAATCATCAACATTTAAATAATTTTATTTATATATAAATTTCATGATTTGTGGAAGAACGTTTCTCTATGCTTCACTGGGATTCGAACGCATGCACGTCTTCAGATTGCCGTTCTATTTTTTGTGTTATTTAGTCACTCAATTTTTTTCTAGTAAAATAAATTTTATTGTAAACAACTGTTTGTCGCCACAATCTATTGTTGAATGTAGCACCTAGTACATTACATCTAAAAGAAAATTGCATTACTGTACTGATAATTGTAAGACTAGTACTTATAATTTAGCTGATAACATTAGTAGTGCCTACTAATATTAGTGTTATTATTGAATGTTATAATAATAAATTTATTAAATGATAATGATAAATGAATAAACGAAAATAGGGTTATTCACAAATTGCCTAAGGTGTTTTCTTTTAATTTTCTCGTTTTTCACTTAAATGTGAATGAAATTTATAGAAAAATATAGAAAAACAACTATTTTTAGTTGCAAGTTTATTCTTTTTGGTTGGAAAAGTTTAGTATAAAATTTTGGCTCAACAATTGATCTTTTTGGTAAAAAATGTTACTATTTGGTTAAAAATTTAATTATTTCATTTAAAACTCAACACTTTTGTCAACAAGTCTTTCTTTTCGTTGAAAATTCAACTATTTTCTTCGAAGTTCATCTTTTTTGTTACAAATGAAACTGTTTTGGTTGAAAATTAATCAGCTTCAGTCGAAAATTAACTTTTCCGTTGAAAATTTACATTTTCGGGTGAAAAATTCAAACATTCGTTCAGAAGCAAAACTATTTTGTCAAAAATTGATTTCTTTATTAGGAGATTCCTAATTTCAGCTGAAACTTCAGAATTTTTTTTCAACATTATACTATTTTGTTAAAATTTTTTTCTTGTAATAATTAATTTTCTCTAACTGAAAATTTACTATCTAATTTTTCGTTGAAAATTTATCTTCTTTACTGAAAAATTGAATTATTTCTTCAAAAACACTTGTCCTTTGTTTAAAATTTATCCTATTGGTGAGAAGTTAATCCTTTTGGTTGGAAATTTACTTGTGGTTTCACTTTTTCTTTTAAAGTCGTTTTTTTTCGACAAATTCAACATTTTTGATGGAGAATGCAAAATTTTTTTTTTCTTAAATATCAGCTGTTACATTTTTTTAAATTAATCTTCTTAGGTTAAACATTCAATTCCTTTGTTGAATTCAGAACTGCTTTCCTAGAAATTGATTTTTTGGTAAAACATTGATTTTTTTGGTTGAAAATTTATCTTTTTGGTTCAAAATGAAGCTACTTGGCTTAAAATTTGTGTTTTTTTTTATTCATAAACTAATTTTTCGACTACAAATTTAACTATTCAGTAGAAAATTAGGCAGTTTTGTATTTTGTTGATATTTCGTGTATGTTAGTAAAAAATGAATCTTTTTCTTAGAAAATATAATTATTTGGTTAAAAATGCAACTACTTTGTTAAAAAT
Organism: Andricus quercusramuli; assembly: GCA_932178445.1. Classification (NCBI taxonomy): domain Eukaryota; kingdom Metazoa; phylum Arthropoda; class Insecta; order Hymenoptera; family Cynipidae; genus Andricus; species Andricus quercusramuli. Next base: position 57,215 of record CAKNXH010062240.1, read on the forward strand.
TGCTTTTTGCATTGAAAATTACTTTTCTGGCCGAAAATGTTCATATTTAGTTGAAAATTAACATTTTATTACAAAATTGAACTATTTTGTAGAAAATTCGTTTTTTCTTAATCAAAAATTCACTTTTGAACGCAAATATAACTTTTTCACTTTTGTTTAATAATTGATACTTTCCAGGTTCAAATATTCAACCATTTGATTAAAAATTTATGTAATGTTTCGAACGCTAAAATTTCTTGTTCGAAATTCGACATTTTGGCTTAAAAACTTACCTTTTTTGGTCGAAATGTAACCTTTCTTCGTCAAAGATGTAACTGCGGTTGAAAATATTCTATTTCGGCTGAAAGTTCAACAATTTTGTGGATAATACGTTTTTTCTGTTGTTAAAAAATTCAGTTTTTTTGTTGAGAATTTATCAATTTAGTTGGAAATTCTTCTCTTTGGCAAAAACATAAGTACTTTGTTGAAAATTCGTTTCTTTATTTGGTACGAACTAGATCTCTTTAGTTTAAAATTCGAGTATTTAGTTGAAAATTTATGTATTTTGTTGAAAATTTGTATTTTTTCGTAGAAAATGTGTCTATGTAGTTAAAAATAAAATTTATTCAACGAAAATGTTAGGAATTTCAAGTTTGATTCAAATGACCTCGGGATTGTTTTTTATTCTTAAAACTTCTTATTATTTATATTTTTCTATATTCAAAAGATAAATATTTTTAGCGAAATAAATAATATCGGATTGTATAAGAATCTCTAATACTGAATGGGGAGGGAAAGAAGTTGTTAAAGAGCCTCGGGGAGAAGGGATGGTTTATACTAAACGGAAGTATAGAGGGGGTTGAGGAAGGGGAATATAAACGTTCAGGAGGGAAGAGGGGAACGGTAATTGATTATGTGGTAGTGGACGACCAAGTAGGAGAGAAGGTTAAGAAACTAGACGTGGGGAACTATGTAGATTCGGATCACTTTCCCATAATAGTGACGGTAGAGGGAGAAATGATTAATAACAAAAAGTCTAAAAAGGAAGCAATAGTAAAAAGAGCAGGAAGAGGGGATTGGTCAATGGAAGGTAAAGAACAGTTTTAAAAAAAGTCAGGTATATCAAAATGGGGGAAGGAAATGTAAACGAGGAAATGGAAATAATGGTAGGAGAAATAAAAGAAGCATTATAGTGCACAAGCAAGAAAGAAGTTAGTGAAGAGGGGATAGAAGTGGATGTGATGAGGATTGTTAACAGAAGAAGGAAGCGAGAAGGGTATTAAGAAAATGGAGAGAAGGGAAAGGTAGTGGAGAAGAATATAGGAGAAAAAAGAAGGAGTATACTGAGTTGTGTGATCAAAAAAAAGAGGAGGAAAATAAAAGGTTTGAAGAAGAAGCGTAGAAGGCTAGGACGGAAGAAGAGGTTTGGGAGGTAGTGAATAAAGAGAGAAGAAGAAGAAAGAGAGTAAACCAGGAGATTGAGATGATAGAATGGAAGAAATATTTCATGGAATTATTAGGAGGGGTAGAGAAGAAAGTTAGGGAAGGAGGGAGATATGGTAGGGAAACAGATGAGGAGGAGGACATTACAAGAGAGGAAATAGTGAAGGTATTAGGGATGATGAAAGATGGAAAAGCACCTGGTATAAATGAGATTCCAAATGAAGTATGGAAATATGGTGGGACAGAATTAAAGGAATGGGCATGGTTAATTTGCAATAGAGTGTGGAGAGGAGAGGGGTGGCCAGAGTTATGGAAAGAAGGAGTAGTATTACTAACAGTGAAGAAAGGCAAAGGGGAGGAGGTTGAAGATTATAGAGGAGTGACACTAATGCCAACACTGTATAAAGTATATGCGACTGTTTTATCGGAGAGGTCAAAAGAAGAATTTGTGGAGAAAAAGACAGAGCCACCGAATTAGAAAGGGTTTAGAAAAGGGATGGGGGTAATGGACAATATATATGTTCTGAACTACTTAGTAAATAAGAGAATTAAAAGGGATAAAGGGGCAATGATAGCAGAGTTCGTGGACTTGAAAGCGGCGTTCAGCTCATTAGACCGAGGCGAGATAGAAAAAGTTATGGTGAAAAAGGGGATAAGAGAGGGATTAATAAAGAGAGTATCGGAAAATTTTAGAGAGACAAAAAGCAAGGTAAAGGTAGGAGAGCAAGTGGGAGATAGTTTCTGGTTGGTGAGAGGGGTGAGGCAAGGATGTCCTCTGAGCCCACTTTTATTTAATATATTAATATCAGACTTAGAAGAAGAAATGAAGAGAAAAGGGTGGGGAGGAGTTAGGATAGGGAACGAAAAGATATATACACTGCCGTACGCAGACGATATAGTGTTGATGGCAGAGGATGAAGAAGGGATGGCGGGCTTGATTACTGGATTAGAGAAATACTCAGATGGAAAAAAGTCGAATTTAAATGTAGAAAAGACAAAGATATTGAAGTTTAGAAAAGGAGGGGGAAAACAGAAAGAATGGACGGGGAGATGGAAGAGAAAAAAATTAGAAGAAGTAAGAGAGTTTAAGTACTTGGGATATACCTTTCAAGCAAATGGAGATCATAGAGCTCATATAAGAGGAAGGATAAAAAAAGCAGCAGGGGTAATGAAACAGGTATGGGGAATAGAAAAAAGAAGATTTAACGAAAATTGGAGAAGGAGAATGTATTTATTTGATACGCTGGTATGGCCGGTATGAGGTTATGGAGCAGAGATATGGGGATGGAAAGAAAGGAAAGAGATTGAAAGTTTACAAGAAAGGTATATAAGGTAGACGCTAGGGATGGCCTGGAGGACGCCGGGATATATGGTGAGAGAAGAGGCGCGAAGGGATAAATTAAGTACTAGAGCGAGAAAAAGGGCATGGAATTTTGAGACGAAGCTGTCGGAGGGAAAGGAACGGGAGTTGGCGAGAAAGTGTTTGATGGAGGTAGAAGAAAGGAGAGGGAGGGCGATTGAATTAACGAGATAGGAGGAAGAAAGGAGGGAGTTCTTCAAGGATAGAGGTATAGGAGACGGAACTGGAGTCAACCATGAAGAAGTGGAAAAAAGGGAGAGACAAAGACAATTAATAGAAAGATGTGGGATGATTGAGGAATCAAAACATCATATATGGTATAAGATGATAAAAAAAGAAGGAGTACCAAAGTATTTAGAAAAGGGATGTGGAGAGAAAAGATGGACAAGAATAGCAAGATTTAGATTGGGAAACGAGGTAAGGGCAAGTATGTATTGGGAAAAGAAAGATAACAGGAAGTGCAGAATATGTGAATGGGAAGAGGAAACATGGAAGCATGTATGGGAAGGATGTAGGAGAGGAATAGAAGATAAAGGAAGCTGGCAAGAGAATGTGGTAAGGATTCTAGGGGAGGATGGCTCTATGGGTTTTATTTTATTCTTTTTTAATTTTATTTATTTTTATTGACTTTAGTTACGTTAATGACTAATTATCTAATTGGCACTGGATGGAAACTCATTAAGATTACCACTAGCAATTCATTCATTCATGTACAGATTTTTTGGAAATTCGCAAATAAAATATTTTTTTTTCAAATGAGGGAAAATTCCGCGATTCAGAAAACGAATCTTGCAAAAGTCAGGGAATTTCTATAACTTTAAGCAGCTGTCAAGCAGAATGAATTTCAAAATTTTCAATTTCAATTCAAAATTGTTTCATTCCGTTTATTAAAGATTCCGGGTTAAAAATATTACAGATTCAGAACTTTCGTGTTTTGATATTTTTGGTCAGGGAAAATGAAAACTTGATCCTTAAAAAATTAGGACATTTTTTAATGAAGTTTTGCGGTAACCCTGATATGAAATTCTTGTTAGTAATTCATTTCCATTGTATTTACATTCCATATTTTGTTGTTGAAATATCAATTGAAATCTTATTTGTATAAATATCCAACTATTTTTTGAGAAATTGTCGCTTTTCACTTTTTCTGGATTAGTATAAATTTCATCTTTCATGGATAAGAATGCTACTGTGTGGTTAAAATTTAATAATTTGGTTAAAAAGTCACCCTTTTCTTTCGAAAATTAAAAAATTTGGTTTCAAAATCAACCAAAATCCTTCTTAGATGAAAATTCAAATATCGTTTTTTGAAAATTAATTTTTTTTCAACTAAAAATTCATCTGTCTCAGTAGAAATTTGATCATCCTTTGATAAGAAGACAACAGTTTGGTTGAAAATTCAATACTTTTGTTGGAAAGTCATCGTTGTTGGTCAAAAAATCTACTATTTCCTTGAAAATTCATTTACTTCGTAGAAAATGTTCCCTTTAAGAGAAATTCACATTTTGTGTTGAAAAATCAATCGAAGTATTTTCTGGATGAAAATTCAACTATTTACGTTTTTTATTTGAAAAATCACCTTTTCTAGTAGAAAATTAATCAGTCTTGGATGGAAGTGTAACTGTTTGACTGAAAGGTGAATCATTTTTGTCAAATGTCATTCTTTGCGGTTGAAAATTCATTTTTTTCGTTGAAAATTTGTCATTTTGGGGTACAAATTCATATATCTTTGGAAAAATAATTTACTTCTCATTAAAAACTCATATTTTAATATTGAAAAGTCAATCTTAGAAGAGAAATTTCATCTTTTCTGGAAAAAAGCCACTACTTGATTAAAAATTAATCTTAAGGCGTTCACTATTTTGTTTGAAAATTGCGAGGGGGAAACAACTCTGGTAATCCGCTGGACCACTTGGTGATCCGAACTGGTAATCCAGGGTAATCCGAGTAATCCGCGGTAATCCGGCGATATTCGGAGTAATCCGAGTAATCCGCAGTAATCCGAAGTAATCCAGCTAAATCAGAGTGATCCGAGTAATCCGTGTAATCCGAATAATCCAGGGTAATCCGGCGTAATCTGCGGTAATCCGCGGTAATCTGCGGTAATCCAGAAAAAAGTAGATCAAGAAAATAAGGTAACGAATAAAGGAGTAGAGAAAAAAATGATAAAATTAATTTGCGGAACTATATATTTTATTTAATATCTATAAAGGAAAATTATTACATTAAATACCTAGACTTACTTCGAACTAGGAAGGAAATAATTCATAATTTCAGAACTTTGAATCTTTGGTGCCATTGCACAGGTACTTCAGTGTTGACTTATTTTCTAATTTTATAAAAAAAATATATTATAAAGATAACAGCCTACTTGTTCATTAGACGTTTAGAGATAATACTTTTATCGCAATACCACAATATAAAAACAATTAACTGAATCTCCTTCTACTGTGTAAATGGCTTAAAAGATAGTCTTTAAGAGGATCGTGTTTTTCTCTTTGGCTCGTTTTTTGGAAACCATTTCATGAACTTCTTGATAGCAGCTATTACATCAGCTGCGTAACTGAGGATACCGTCAGCAATCTTAGGCTTTGAAGAGAGCACTTGTAATGTGTTATATCATGGAAAGTAGGATCTGAGGAGCTCCGTAACGCCCCATCGCCTTCAAGTGGTACAGTGTACCACGCTCCTATGCAGGCTATTCCTCTAGGACTAACTCCTTCCGGTGTTGAAACTGCCGCAGTACACTTTGAGTACACTCGTCCTTGGCCTCTGCCAGTAAGATAAGAAAATCCAAGTATTCTCCCAACAAAAAAGTGGTCGTGTTTGGGAGAATTTTTAAAGAGGCACCAGTCCCCTAAACATACTTCTTCCTGTTTAAAAACGTGGGAAACTGATCTGGATTGCTTATCACCTTGCAAGCTATGCTCAGCAGCTTTCACTCGCTCTTGCCTGTTACTACTGAGATGGAATTTTCTAGATGTCAAACGCCAGACAAGTGTACTCCTCTTGACCAACATGATTTTTCCATTTTCTTCGTATTCGATGAATTTACTGGCAGGAGGAATTTCTTTAGCTAGCGAGGAGTGTTCCCTTTCTAAAAGAATATCTTCTGCAACATCTGGTGGAATTTCTTCTTCTCCTTCAGTTTCATCTCCAGTTTCATCTCTGAAGTCTAAATCCGAGTCTAAATCATTGTCAGATTGGTCATCTCCACTATCATCACTCATGGTGCCTTGCTGTTGTGTGCCATTATCTTTTATGCATTTCGGACGCAAACCGAGAGCTCTAATGGGAGTATCGTGAGTAGTCAACGCCATTCCCAGGTCTTTCGTCATTTCCAGTGCATCTGTTCTGGCTTTGAGAATAGAGTGCAAGAGATCCGTGTCACAGCTCAGACCTTCTTCTTTAAGCCTCTCCTCTGTCTTCTCTGATTCCTTCATCTTTTTATGATGTCTGGGTAGCTCAAGGTCTTCACTGAGCTCATGGCCAACTTCACCAAGTCTTTCAACTTTTCTGGCCCGGTAAAGAAATTCAAGCATGTTCATGTTCACCACAGTTGAAAATGATGATGTGCAGGATCTTGAATCTCTGAAAAATCCTTCACAGGGTTGTGAACTCATAAGCCAGGTTAAAAATAGATGAGGTTTTTTTAGTTCTCGGAGTCGACGAGTTACGTTAATTAAAGAGTGAGCACTCACTTCAATGCATTGAGAAGTGTTGGAAGTTATGGAATGAGTGTTTGTCTTATACTTATTTTCTTTCAACCAGAGTCGTCAGAATCTCAAAAAGAAAACACTTCTCCAAATGAGGTACACTCTCTCACTTGCTTTTAAAGACTTATGAAGGAAGGAATCCATAACACCTCGGAGCACAACAAGGTATACTTTGGTTCCATTTGCACCTGGCAGTGAATCTAACATTGAAGTACTCTATCGTCAGATATTTTCTGGACAGCTCTAAAGTTCATCTTATCATTCTTCAAGTCACATTTTGTTAGTCCATGATCAAACTTAGAATTCTCTTCTATTAAAATGTGTAAGAATGGTCCAGTGACCACATAACCTCCCATTAGTAGAACATTTTCATCTGTTCTGTCTTTCAGCAACTGGCTTTTTAATTTTGCTACAGTATGGATAGTGTCCTGGGAGCACAAAGGTTTCATAAGTGCAGTCTGCATTCCAGGGTGGAGATCTTCATCCATAGAAGCAAAAAAAATCCCCGCCATTCACTAAGTACATTTTTTGCTATTCCGAAAGTGTAATGTTTCATACTTGACAGTGAACGTGTGTCGCCATCTGATGAGTATCCCAAAATTGTGATGCCATACTTCTTTGCCTCATTCTCCATAAACTTCCACCTGCTTTGAACTTTTTCTGCAGTGAATTTATTGTCAGTACCGAAAACTTTCAAACAAAAAGGTGCAATATTTGCCAAAGGTTGCATCATTATCACATAAGCATAATTTGAACATTTTTCAGAAAAGAATAGTTTTTTGATATTCTCAGCAGTTGTTCCATCGAAATATTTTATCTTAGGTAGTCCATTCTGATCAAGTTCTGGGACAAAACCAACAATTTGGTTAGTTGAAGGATCAACTTGGGGCTTCCCTTTGATGCGAGTTCCATCTTCAGACCCGATCACTATCTTTTCCAAGTTTCTCTCTTCTAAATATTCATTAAGATCTGCAAATCTAAATTCACCTTCAATAAGTACATCAGATGCTTCTTTACTATAGTTGGCGACAGCAGATGTGGAAGGGATAGGAAGGTTTTTGGACCAGAACTCGTAGCACTGTTTTCCACCCAAGTCTTTTGAATACACAGAAAAATTTCTTATCAATTCATCTTTGTACCGATATCCATTCTTCTGTCTTTCCGAATTTTCTTGATGAGAGCGGATCAAAGCTTGTAGCAGTTTTGGCATTGCAGAAATAATCATTTTATCTTCAGGATCAGTTTCTCTTAGATGATGAAGTTGGTGTGTAAGATGCTGTGCAATATCATGAAGTTCTCTGTTCTGTTTCAAAATGAGATCATTTTCATCTAAAATGTTGCAGAACTCTGTTATTTTCTTCTTTTTTTGGCTATCAGAAGAGCTCTCAGCAGCTTTCATTAAGGCCCTATTGGCACGTTCTGATTTAGAGATGAAGGATTTTTTTCTTTTTATTGATTGGGGCTCAGTACTAGGGAAGGAGTTCGCCTCATCAACTCCTACTGTGCCTGAAAATTTTGCTCTCTTGAGTTTTCTTCTTCATCACTCATGATTTCTTTTGCAGAAGACACTGTTTTGGTTTTATCATCAGCTGAAGAATTCTCGCTGGTATTAGATTTTTTTTAATGACTAGGTAAAAAATTATCCGTAGAATCTGATCTTGATGGCGTCTGAACCGAGGTCTGAACATGAAGATGATTGCGTTCTACATGCCTGGTATAACTGTGAATATTCCAGCACGTTGCACCTTTCTTGTAAATAGTAGATCTCTTCTCCCTTGAGATGTCAGGACATAGGTCGCAGAACACGTGAGCATGAAGATCCTTCCCTGCCCGGATAATATCAATGGTTGGATTTTCTAACTTTTTGCGATTCTCAGATCGGATGTTTAATTTGTCTATCATTTTCATAATGGTTCTCAATATATAGATCATATGGCTAGTAGTGTATGTACTATCTGCATTACTTTGGGCTGATGCTGTGAGGGAAGTTTTATTCGAAGAACGATCGTCTCTACTATCGTTATTTGGCTTTAGTCTGTTCTCTATATGAGAGGCCTTGAAGCTCCTATCCCTCAGACTTTGCTGCTTCAACTTGCAGTATTCGATAATGCCAGAAAGTCTCAGTACATGCCTTGGAACGTCGAAAAGACTGCTAGGTTTCTCCATATATTTTTTGAATTGTGGTTTCACATTGGATCCCATCATATCCTGAAAAGCTGATTTTCCACCAGAGTCTAAGAACGTCTTTGCTTGCTCTATGTCTTTATCAGCAACCTTGGACAAAGTAAGCTTATGGGTCAATTCACACACAGTGAGAGCACATTTCAGTATGTGTGGAATTTTAGTGGAGATATCAGCCTCTAAACTTGAAAAAAATGACATCTCTTCCTGAAAATCATCCTCAGGTTCAGAACCGTCGCTACTCATTTTGTATTCCTGAAACCAAGAAGAAAAACAATTAGAATAAACATAAGTTAAGTTTGGTACAATTTAGTTGAGAAAATACAAGTGTGCGTAAGCACTATTCCATTCAGTATGAACAACGATCAGGAAGCAACGATTAAAATATTTTTTATTCTGAGTTTCTTTTATTCCGTATAGAATTCGATAAATAAATGAAATAAGAAATCGAGAAATGATTAGGCGAATAAAGACGTACTAATGGTTGATGCACTGACTGATAACAATCTGACTGGCTCCACACAGGAATCCTCGCAGGAATCTGACGAAATTAAAGAAGAGGATTACGTAATCTAGGACTGAAACTTCGACTGAAACCAACATAAAAATTGCAAAATTAATAGGCGTGGAATTCGCTTGGAAATGTGTACTTCGATAAAAAACTATTAAAATACTTATCAAGGCATGACAGGAACATTTAATGCAAAATTTAAATTTCTAATAGGAACTCGCGTTCAAAAATATTTCGTAGAAGCAGGACAAGAAGAGAAATCTGCTGAGGGTAATTGTAAAAACGTTAACCACTTCAAGTTTATCGAGATTTCTTTAAAAATACCTCAGTAAAGTACTCATATCAAAGTCACGTTCTGCAAGTTC
>CAKNXH010062240.1:66869-105447 GCA_932178445.1 Andricus quercusramuli
TCATATCAAAGTCACGTTCTGCAAGTTCACTATTTGAGGATAAAATTCATAAATAATCGTTCAAAATATTAAAAATACGGGTTAAAATGTTTTTAAATGTTTTTTTTAAATGTTTCTGTTACATAGATAAAACAAATTTATCAACGTTGATTCCGAATAAAAAATATTTTTTATAGAATGTCCCGCGAAGCTCCATATTAATTTATCTTACCATAAAATGGGACGATATTTTGAAATACCTCGCCAAACTTTGAAGTCAAAATAAATCGTGAAGAAAGCAATTTCTCCCACATTTTTGTGTGTTATCTATATATTCCAAAAAGATAGTTGAAATTCTCATTGTGCCATAACCTATAAAGTCATATAACGTGGCCTGTAGACCAATTCAAAGTCGTAACCATACCAAATACCGAGATAAATACATTTCTTGATATTTTAGTTTTGTTTTGAGTGTTTTATTTTCATAATATCTTGGGTTAGACTAAAAAGAAAATATTTAAACCGGTTTCGAAAGCTTCTTTTACTCGAAAATTGTTATGATCTAAAAAGTTCAACTTTTTTCGATCATCCATAAATAGTTTAGGAAATTAAAGCTTACCTGTTACCGATGAATTAATGACGATATTAATGCCTTGCAGTGACAAAGAAGAATTCTCTCGAGCAAATAAAACTAGAACTTGAATTTCACACAGAGACAAGTCAACCACTCGGTCGACCGGGTATAACAATATATGGCACCAAAGTTGTCAATCTGTACAAATCTTTTCCGAAGGCACTTGTTCGCACATGGAGACAACAGATTCATCCCAAGTTTGAATAAAATCTTGCCATGCTCTCGGCCGTACCTCCACGTGGACTATAAACCGGCTTCTCGTGGTTGACGTTAGGTTAGGTTCGACTGATGGACTGTTCGATTGACTTTTTGCGGCGATATGAGAGGAATTTAGCAAAACTACCTCTATTCGCGGGAAATATGAAATGAACATATTGGAGTCTAGTTTAGGAGGAGCAATCCACCATGAATTTATATAATCTAGAGTAATGCACATTAATCCGGCGTAATCCGAAGTAATCTGGAGTAATCCGAGTAAATCGGAGTAATCCGAAGTAATCCGGAGTAATCCGAAGTAATTCGCCGTAATCCGGCGTAATCCGGAGTAATCCAGGATACTCCAAATAATCCAAGGTGCTTCAGGTTCATCCGCGGTAATCCGGGGTAATCCACCTCCGCTGGACCACGAGTTTAGGAGTTGTTTCCCCCTCGGGAAATTGTGTTTGACTCACTTTCTTCAGAAATTATTTTTTTGTAGAAGATTCATATTTTTAGTTGAAAATTCATCTCTTTGGTGAAAGTTTGACTATTTTATTGAAAATTCATCTCTCTGGTGAAAATTTGACTTTTTTGTTGAAAATGGATCTTTCTTAATTAAAAATTCAACTGCGTGGGTGAAAGTTAAACTATTCTGTTAGATATTTTTTTTAATGAAACTTCGTCTCGTTGGTTGAAAATTTAACTATTTTGTTGAAAATTAATTTTTTTGCTGAAAGTTTCCATTATCTGGTTTAAAATTCAATTGTTGAACAGAAGATTCGTCTTTTGGCTTCAGGGTTTATCAATACCTTGTTTCTTCCATATATGAAAAATCTTCATTTGTTGGTAATTCGTCTTTCTGATTTTAAAATTCTTTCTTTAAATGAAATTTTATATTTTTTGGTTGAATATCAACTATTACACTTTTTTTTAAGACCTAACATTGTCAGGTTGAAAATTCAGTTATTCAGTTAAAAAATCATTTGTTCTTCTCGTAGAAATGTAACTCTTTTTTGTATAAAATAATTAAAATTGAACATTTTGAATTTGTATGTAAAATATAATTTCATTTGTTTATGAAAGATCCTACATTAAAGATATAACAAGATTGAAATACTGGTATTTGAATGTTAGTGGTCAGGAAAAATAAAAAATTGGTCGAGGAGAAATCATAAAATTTTTAAAATGAACTTTTCACTCTGTAAAGCATGTATTATCTTAAATAAAGCAACTTTTCATTAGTTTCAATACCCATATCAAATTATTCCTGGAAGTCATAAATTCCGAAAGTTCAGAAAGATTCAAAGAATCATAGAGAATTCATAGGTTCATAACATTTCGAAAATGTGCTCTTTATTTACTAAAGAGAGTATGGTATAGAAAAACAAAGATGATATATTGCTCTCTGATATTGCAGAGGATGCAGGTGTTAAATTTTTGATTAAAATTTTGTATGAAGAAACATTTTGCAATTTTCACTCATTCCATAAGGCTACTGCGTATTATAGCAGTTGATAAGAAGAAAAGATTTATTCATTTCGCTTTGAATATTTTTCAAATACGCAAATCACCCAGAGTTCAAACACTATTCATCTGTTGTCAACAAACTTCTAGAACTTTGAAGACAAACAAAGTAATATATTACTTGACAAATATAGCAAAAAAATTATGGATGTAATACTTATAGGAAACCTTTTCAATTCTTGCTTTCATTATTTCATCATATAAAATAATATTATTTAAAAATAGAAAAATATTCTATTGGTCAGACATTTTAATGATGAATCAATAAATCTTCAATTGAACGTACCGATGCGTTCAGCTCTCGGTTTTTCATATGTAACACAATACTGCAAACATTTTATAGCCTTTCGATAAAGTAGCATAAGTTTCATTTTATTGAAGGTTTTATGCTTTGCTCTTTTCGGTAAATTCCATATCTATTTTAGAAATAAAAGCTTACAGGCAATCGCCCGAAATAGGACAATTTTAGAAAATGAGATTTCCGAAAACAAGAAAATTTCAAAAATATTTTTAAAATATGTACAGAACAGATGAAAGTATTTTAAAATGTATGATTATGAGAATTTTACTGCGAAAGGATGAGGTCTGCTGCATAAAGATTCTTTTCGAAACAAATGAAAATCGCCTATTCGTGTACTCAACCCCTCTCATATGAAAATTAGAGAAAATAGGGAAAAAATAACACCTAATTTCAGGGTAATTTTACGCTTTTCTGAAAGATCACAAAAAAATTTAAACAAATTTTGACCCAAATTTTGAATCGCAATTTACTCAATGAGTAAAACCGAAATGAAAAATCAAAAATTACAAGTCCTATCAATGAATGGTTAACAAAAAATTGTCGATATCTGGAAAATTTACAAATCTCCTTTTTAACTCTATAAAAATTTTATTAGAACAAAAGTAGATATTAGTTGGACTAAAATTTTCCAGTCACATTTTTTAACGAAATATTTGTTTTTACCCAAAAAATATGACATTTTTTTTACTGGGAAAAAATGTACTTTCAAGCCAAAAGGACGAATTTACAACAAAAATGTCAATTTGAGCCAGAATAGTTGAATTTTCTAGCATTTTGAAGCAAAAAGACGAATTTTCTACTGAAGAGTTAAATTGTCAACAAAAAAGTCAATTTTCAAATAAATAATGGAATTTTCCAGCATTTTAAAACCAAAAATACAAAATTCCCACAAAAGCGATAAATTTCTGACAAAAAATTCAATTTTCGGCCAAATTTGGACTTTCTAAAAAAATAAATTTTTAACAAAATTCATGAATTTTCAACCAAATGTTCGAATTTTCAAACCGAAACTATTCATTTTCAACGAAATAGTTTATTTCCAACAAAATTTAACTTTTCTAAAACAAAGATAATTTTTAACCCAATATATACGAAAATCAAGCAAACAGTTGAATTTTCAAACAAAATATTTGAATTTTCGGCCATCAAAAATAAAAATAAATTTTAAAGAAATTAGTTAAATTTTCAACGAGAGATTAATTATTAACTAAAATTATGACTCCTCAACCGAACAACTGCATTTTTGACAATGTAGGTGACATTTCAAACAAGTAATTGAAATTTTTTGTACAAAAAAAAATTTATTTTTAAGCCAAAAGGGCGAATTTCCAACAAAAAAGTTAATTTGAACCAAAAAAGTTGAATTTTTTACCATTTCAAAACCAAAAAGAGGAATTTTCTACAAAAAATTTAAAGTTCCGTCAAAAAGTTAATTTTCGACAAAATGAGGACTTTCTACCGGAATAATTTATTCTTAAACAGAATAAATGAATTTTTAACCAAATGGTTGAATTTTCATACCGAAAGTATCAATTTTATACAGAAAAGTTACTTATCAACAAAACATTAAGCTCCTACAAAAAAAAGAGGCCTCAGAGGCCCTTTTTTGATTTCCAAAGTGGGTTGCCCTGTATTTTGAATATAATAAAAGGGTTAATTAGTAAGGGAAAGATTCAAAATTCACTTTGACATTGGTTCCATCCTCAATCTCGATAGGCTGGAATGTTAGCGGTCATCGTTCAGCCTAAGAGAGGATGAGTGACAATTACGTTTCAGAAAATATTTCATCATAAAAAATATATAGGAACAATGAACCACCTGCGTATTCATCAATCTTAGAAAGCAACAAATCGCGCGTGTGTTTATCGATTCTATTTGACGTTTGATGACATTTCTGTCAACACACGTGGAAGTAGAGCAACATCTGCTGGATTCTCATTTTGATACAAATAAACACAAGCGTTTGAAACAGAGAAAAACTGAAGGTTGAAATTAATATGTTTACATCTTCATTCAAAATGCTTGTACTTATCAACAATGTGTCATTCATTTAACTTCAATTATGCAAATATAAATCAAGCGGTCACGTAAGAATTTATACGGATATGAATTGTATAAAAAGGCAAGCGAACTCATCAGCTTCAGCAACAAAAGTTATTTTGGATTGTTTGACAAAAATTACATAAATAAAAATACATCATGGTTCAAGCCTGTAGTACTTTTGCTGTTTTAATGATGGCAATATTGAAATTCTCCGATGCCACTGATTATTGCAATATTGGCACTTGCAATCCAGGATGTCATACAATGTGTCTTTTCCAGGCGAGTATTCGTTTTTTTTTTATATGAAACGATTCGATACTGGATTACCCGCTATAGTATCAACTATGTTTTAAACAAATATGAATTTAGCTTCATTATAATTAAGCAAATGTCTTAAGCGCAATGATAGTTCGCAGAACTGTGAACCTGCATTAATTTATCTTTAGTTTTGCATGGATTTAAGTGACCTGAACCTGAATTTTGTCATGTAATACGAATTTTCCTTGAAAATACAGAGCCCTTTACCTCAATGCCAAGCATATGGTGTAGGATTAACTGATCAGGAAAAACAACTCATTTTGAATAAGCACAATGAATTAAGAAGGAAAGTAGCTGCTGGAATGGAATCAGATGGAAGTCCAGGTCCTCAACCAGCTGCAAAATGCATGCCAGATCTTGTAAGTCTGGTCTACAGTAAACAACAAATTCTTCTTAAATAATAATATTTCATTATCAAAACTTGATTAATTCATTCTGTTCGTAGGTATGGGACGAAGAACTTGCCGTAGTAGCTCAAAGATCAGCCAATACCTGTAAATTCGAACATGATCAATGTCGAGATGTTGGTATGTATCAGTTGACAGAACGGAAAACAAATAAAATATATTACTGTAATATAGCATTTTTGCTATAAATAAACGAAATTCTAATATCAGATTTTTTTGTTTCAGAGAGATTTAGAGTAGGTCAAAACATTGCCTACAGTGGATCTACTGAACCAAATTATTCTCCTGACATAACAACACTTGTACAGATGTGGTATGACGAGGTCAAGTTATTCAACGGACAATGTGTTACAAATTATAGGTAACTGATAATATAGATATAGAGAATACGGACCTTCTGTTTCAGTTTTCACAGAACAAAAAAATTATAACGTGCCCTTTCTTGAAGTACAAACGTTCCTTGTCTGAAATTTAGTATACATTTCCGGTGTTAACGTTTTCCATGTGCTGCCAAAATTCTTCATTGTAAACATAGCCTAGCATTTTTAAAAATTCTTAGGTGACAAAGGTCAATGAAATGTATCTTGAAATTCTTGATATGTGATTATTTATTGTTCTCATTTAATTACAGCTTCAATCCTGGTGTTGGTCACTACACACAATTGGTTTGGGCCAAGTCCCTCTACCTAGGTTGCGGTGCGGTCAAGTACAATGAAGAAGGATTCAACAAAGTTTATTTAGTTTGCAATTATGGTCCAGCTGGAAATGTCATTGGTGAAGCAATGTACGAAGTTTAATAATTCGATCCATATCATTAAGTGATTTTAAAAACGATTGATCGCAATAATTGTTTGCAATGATTGTTTGCAATGATTGTTTGCAATGATTGTTTGTCCTTGTTATTTCTAATGAAAGAATAAATGTTATATTATCAAATATCAATATTGAACATGAATTTTCTTGTACCGTTTCCCAAACTCCTGGGTTGATTTTGATATTGGCAGACGAAAAATCGATAAAAATCTAAGTGTTCCTCTAAATTTTTTAGAGTCAAAATGAAGGATAAGTTATAAGAATTTATCTGCCATTCGGTTAATTGGAGTTTATAAAACTTTCAACATTTTTCACCTCTTTTATCCTTTTCAAAGTCAAAGCTGAAAAGTGAAAAACGATTATTATTAACTATTTACATAAAAAATGTATATATATATATATATATATATATATATATACAGTGGCCAAAAGTTATACTTTGAATTTTAAAAAAGTATGTCTTTGTTAGAGTTGGGTAGTAATTTGTTACGATAAACTAAGTTACTGAAAAGTTACGTTGTTTGTAACTTTTAGGGAAACTTCGTTACTTTCTAAAAAAGTAACTTGTAATGTACCTGAGTAATTTAATGAAATTAATTTTAGTTACTTCAAAGTTATTTTTTTTTTGTACATAGTCTTCTATGAAAAAAGGTCTTCTATGAAAAGTAACTTTTGGGTTGAAAATTCACATTTTCTATTTAAAAATACAACTGTTTTGCAGAAAAGTCGTCTTCTTGGCTTAAAAATGCAACAGTCCAGTCGACATTTTTTTCTTTCTTATTTTAAAATTCGAATTTTTCGATTAAAAATTGATTACTTTCGGTGAAAAAATCTAATTTATTTTTGTTGAAAATTCTATTATTTGATAGAATATCGATCTGAGTTGACTGACGATGCAGCTCTTTTGTTGAAGATTCATCTTTCTTTGGGTGCATTCAACTGTATTTAATTGCAAATCAGAATCTTTTTTAATTGAAATAATATCAACCATGATATTTTACCTTGCTAATTCATCTATTTTGACTGAAAAGTCATTCATTTTTTCAATTCAACTGTTTTATTTGGCTGGAAAATAACTTTTTTTGTTGGAAAGTCAACTCATTATTTTTTTTTTAAATGTTGTTCTTGGTTAAGAAATTTATCTCTTTTGGTAAGCAAGTTTCTAAGGAGGATTCAGTTATTTTTTGTCTGTTCTGGTGAAAAATTTAACTACTTGTTTGAAAGTTTACCTATTTTTTAAAAATTTAGTTGTTGGTTCGAAGATTCACAATTTCAGTTAGAAAATCATCTATTGTTTGAAATTTAACTTGTTTCTTTCAAATACAATTTTTTTTACGGTGAAAAATCCAAATATTTTGCTAGAAAATTGAACTATTTTGTTGAAAATGAACTTTCTTGTTGAAATTCAACGCTTTTGTAGAAAATTTGTTTTTTTTTTTTGTTCTGAAATACTAGAAAAGTCAACTATTGAGTCAAAAATTTACTTTTTTGTTAAAAATTTGACTTTTGAATATGATAGAAAATTAATTTTTTTTATTTTTTATAATTAACTTTTCTGTATAACATTGATATTTTCGATGTGAAAATTCAACCATTTGGGTGAAAACTGATTCATTCTGCTGAAAAGAAGAAAATATTTTGGTAGAAAGTCCTAATTCTGTCGAAAATTATTTTTTTTGACGGAAATTTAACTCTTTTGTGGAAAATTCCTCTTTTGTTTTTGAAATGCTAGAAAATTCAACTATTTTGGTTCTAAATTAACTTTTTTTTTGAAAATTCCACCTTTCGGTTTAAAAATACATTTTTTTTGTAAGAAAAATTTCAACTTCTTGTTTGGAAGTTTACCTACTTTGTTGAAAATTCAGTCGTTCGGTTGAAGAGACATAATTTTAGATAATAATTCACCTATTATTGAAAATGTAACTACATAGTTTCTTTCAATTTCATTTTTTTATGGCCAAAAAATTCAAATATTTTATTAGAAAATTTAACTGTTTGGTTCATCTTCATATATATTTGGCTAAAGATTAACTTTTTTGTAGAGAATTAATATTTTCTGTGTGAAAATTCAACCATTTGAATGAAAATTCATTTATCCTGTTGCAAAATAAATTATTTTTGTAGAAAGTCCTAATTCTGTCAAAAATTAACTTTTTGACGAAAATTTAACTCTTTTCTAGAAAAATCGTTTTTTGGGTTTGAAATTCTAGAAAATTCAATTACTTTGGTTCAAATTGACTTTTTTGTTGGAAATTCGTCCTTTTGGCTTAAAAATACATTTTTTTTGTTGTAAAAAAATGTCCACTTCTTGTTTGGAAATTTACCTACTTTGTTAAAAATTCACATATTGTTGAAAATGTAACTATTTTCTTTCAAATTCATTTCTTTATGGCGAAAAATTCAAATATTTTGTTAGAAAATTCAACTATTTGATTGATCTTCGTATATATTTGGTTAAAAATTATCTTTTTTGTTAAAAATTAATATTTTCTGTTTGAAAATTCAATCATTTGGTTGAATATTCATGAATTTTGTTAAAATTGATTTTTTTTAGGAAGTCCGAATTTGGCAAAAAATTGAATTTTTTGTCAGAAATTCAACATTTTTGTGGAAGATTTGTATTTTTGGTTTTAAGATGTTAGAAAATTCAACTGTTCTGGCTCAAATTGAAATTTTGTTGTAAACTGGTCCTTCTGGTTCAGAGGTACATTTTTCCCAGTAAAAAAATTACATATTTTTTGGGTAAAAACAAATGTTTTGTTAAAAAATGTGACTGGAAAATCTTACTTCAACTAATACCTATTCCTGTTCTATTAAAGTTTTTAAGAATTAAAATCTTAGTTATTTCGATTTTTGAATTATTATATTGAGGAAGACAGAGTTGAACAAAATTTAAAAGGAGATTTGTCAATTTTCAAGATGTCTACAATTTTTCGTTAACCATTCATTGATAGGAGTTGTAATTTTTAATTTATTTGTCGAACATACTGAAAACAAAATAACAAATTTAAATTTTCTACCATATTACGTGTCTTACGAAATTTTTTCAACAAATTCTTCATGTCATTTGTCATTTTGGTTTTACCCATTGAAAGTACTATGAAAAATTTACAATTCAAAATTTGAGTCAACATTTGTAAAAATTTGTTTGTGATGTTTCAAAAAACCGTACAATCACCGTAAAATTTGGTCTTCATTTTTTCCTATTTTCTCTAATTTTAATGAAAGAGGCGGTTAAGTATACAAATAGGTGATGTTTTTTAGAAAATTATTTTGAGGGTTCCGGAAAGGCCTAAAATAGTTGCAAACTGTCACCTTGTTCTTACTTGATTTTAAAACATTTTTGAATAAGAGTGGGTAGTTTTCACATATAGAGAGTTTTTAAAAAAAAATTTCTAGTTTTCAGGGGAGCCGTAAAATATCCTTAAGATATGGTGTAGTTTTTTTTAAATTTCAAGTGGTGCAAATGGATTTGAAAATGAATTTATTGAACAAATTTTAAGAACCATAAGTTCGTTATTTTTGCCTAACCAAAGCCGTAAATTGTTCAATTATACCAAGTAAAAAATTTAATTAGATCGGTCTAGCTCAGCCAATCATAATCTGCGACGAAATATTCACTTCAGCTACCATTAATTTGCTTTTTTGGGCGATTAAAAGAAACCCAATCATACAACATTCAAAGACACATTGAAAGGCTTTTTAAAATTTCATTTTTATGTTTATTATATAGATTGAATACACTTTTATGAAATAACGAGGATGCCGGTAATCTTATATATTGGTCTATACGAGTATACCAAAGTTTTGAACCTTACCGGAAAATTTCATTTTCTAGTATGGAGTTTCATGAAAGGAAATTTACATTTTTTTGTGCGAAAAAAGTCTGAAGAACAACAAGTCTCCTTTAATCCTAAAATTACCAAAATGACTGTTTTCTGGAATACAGATACAAATTTTATTGAATCAAACTAATTATTGTTGATGCAGCAAAATATTAGATTAACCTAACAATTTTTTGGTCTTGTGTCAAACAAATTTTCCATCGACAAAAAATATTTGGTTTTGAAAATTTGTTCTTCATTTATTCAAGACAATATGGTCCAGAAAAACAATAATGATATCTTTCTTCCTATGCTTGAAGAACATGCAGGTATTTAATTGTAAATAAGGTTTTTTTAATGAAGAGATGTTTTGCAATACACTATTCTCAATCATCCTATAATGCTACTGCGTAATATAGTAGTTGATCAGAAGAAAGGCTCATTTATTTCTTTCGCTCTACATATTTTTCCAAGGCGTAAAAAAAGGGTTAATTGAAAATTTAGGAATGATTGAATCAATCATGGATACAAAACGCATAGCAAACTTTTCTCAACTCTTGCCTTTATTATTCCATCATATAATATACTATTGTTTAACAATGGAACATTATTCTATTGACTGACATTGCTCGAGGCGATCAGCTTTCGATGTTTTATATGTTATACAATACTGCAATATGTTATGGGAATTTGATTCAATTGAAGGTTTCATGTCCCTTCCTTTTTATAAAATTGCATCTATAATTCAGAAATGAAAATTAACAGGTGATTGCAACAACAAAAAATCTGAGGGGCAAAATTCGAAGTGATTCTTAGAATCCTACACTCTGAAATATTGAATTCCACTCTTTTTCCATCCTTCTCATCTGTAGTTTGCAAATATTTGAATAATGGTGTTAATATTATCCAGAAATTTTTGTTTTAGAATTGTCTGAGACTTCCAGTGGTCAACCTTTTCCAATCACAAGTACATATGTAAGGCACATGTAAGTAATTGAACAACTGCATATTATTTAATCTTAGGAAGCAATATATCATCCTTGTTTTTCTGTACTATATTTACTTGAGAAAATGAAGAGCACTTTTCCGAAACGCCTTACATATGATCCAGCCATTGCACAAATATTTAGAGCAGAAGCAGTAAATCATTCTTCTTTTCTATGAAATACATTATACGCAGTAGCAATAGAGGATGAGTGAAAATTATAAATTGCGATGTCTTATCATAACAAATTGTTTGTATCATTATGCATATCAAATTTCAATTGATCACCTGCATAGTCATAAATCTTAGAAAGCATGAATTGCGCTTGTATTTACGGATTTTGTTTGATTTTCGATAATAGTTCTGTCAACACGTGCAGAAGTAGGGTAACATCTGCCGGATTATCATATCAATACAAACATACTGAATTGTTTGAAACTAAGTAAGAGAAACTGAAGGTCAAAATTAAGGGACAAATAAAAACAAATAAATGAAATATTGAATATAAATACAGACTGTATTTATACAGTTTGTATTTATATTCAATATTTTATTTATTTGTTTTTATTTGTGCACACATCAATCAAGCTGTCATGTAGGAATTTATACGAATTTGAATGGTATAAAAAGGCAAGCGAACTCATCAGCTTCATCCAAAAAAGTTCTTTCTGATTGTTTAAATACAATCACGTACAGTATCATCATCATGGTCCAGTTCTGTTATACATTTGCTGTTTTAATTCTGGCGATATCAAAATTCTCCGATGCCACTGATTACTGCAATATTGGCAGCTGCAGTCCAGGAGCTCATACCATGTGTCTTTTCCAGGCAAGTGTTCGCTTTTTCAAATTATGGGAACCTCCATTAATTTATCTACATTTTATAAATTTAACTGACCTAAACCTGAGTTCTGTCATGTAATGAGAATTTTTCTTACAAATGCAGAGTCCTCTACCTCAATGCCAAGCATACTGCTTCGGATTAACTGATCAGGACAAGCAGCTAATTTTGAATAAGCACAATGAATTGAGAAGAAAAGTAGCTGCTGGAATGGAAACAGACGGAAGTCCAGGTCCACAACCACCTGCGAGATGCATGCCAGATCTTGTAAGTCTGGTTTGAAGCAAACAACAAACTCTTTTAATTATAATATTATTTTAGGAAAAATTTAATTTATTCATTTTGTGTGTAGGTATGGGACGACGAACTTGCAGTAATAGCTCAGAGATCAGCCAATACCTGTAGATTCGAACATGATCAATGTCGAGATGTGGGTATGTATCAATTGACACACGAAGAACCTATAGCCTAAAAGCAAATGATAAAAAAGAAAATAGTTTGCTGGAATACAGCATTTTGCTATAACTAAACGCAATTGTGAGATCAGATTTTGTTTTGTTTCAGAGAGATTCCGAGTAGGTCAAAATATTGCCTACACTTCATCTACTGAACCAAATTATTCTCCTGACATAACGACACTTATACAGATGTGGTATGATGAAGTCAAGTTATTCAACGGACAATGTGTCACAAATTATAGGTAACTGATAATATGGATTTTCACGTTTAACATTTTCTTTAATATTTCATTGAAGATTTATTCTTTCTCAAGATGTTGTTAAAGGAAATTTATTCTTTCTGTTCACTGAAAATAAGATCAACTATGATGTACTTGATTCATTTCCTTTAGTATAGTTCTCCCGTATTAACGTTTTCCGTTTACTGCAAACAATTTTTATTCTAAGAATAGCTTAGCATTTTTAATAACTCTTAAGTGTCTCTTATGTATCTTAACATTCTTGATATATAATTATTTATTGCTCTAATTCAATTGCAGCTTTGAACCTGCAGTTGGTCACTACACCCAGCTGGTTTGGGCTAATTCCCTGTACTTAGGTTGCGGTGCGGTCAAGTACAATGAAGGAGGATTCAACAAAGTTTATTTAGTTTGCAATTACGGACCAGGTGGAAATGTCATTGGTGAATCAGTATACGAAATTTGATAATTTGATGCATATCATTAAGTTATTTTAAAGAAGATTCTTTGTAATAATTGTTTGCAATTATTGTTAGCAATCCCTTGTTATTTCTCATGAATGTATAAATGTTGTGTTAATGAATATAAATTCTGAGTATGAAATTTTTTGTACTTTTTTCCTCACTCCTGGATTGATTGTAATTTCGGCAGACGAAAATAAGCGAGAATGAACGGGTTGCTCTGAGTTCGTTTGCCTCCGAATGAAGCACTGTTATGATAATTTAATTATTCATGCGATAATTAGAGTTTATAAATTGTCAAATATTTTTTGTCTCTCATCTATCTCAGAGTGCAAATCAATAAGCAATTAACGATGAGTATTATTGATAAGAGTAATAATTAATGATATACTTGTAAGTCTAGTAGTATATTAGACTTTCGAGCGCAGCTGGTTACACTCGACAGTAGTTACACATGACAATTTTTTCACATGATAGCTCCATCCATGGGGTTATCACGGGATATTTTTATTTAATATAACATTAACAACAATAATTGTCCTTGTTGAAACTTACTACACAAATCTAGGAAGATGTTCAAAACATTTTTAAATTGAAAACCACATTTTCCGTTAAGATTCTAATTGTTGGCGCAGCGCGAAACGAAAAAATGTTTACTGTATTTAAAAATGACGGTATCATCATTTCTGAGACACAAATCTTCGTTTTTATTTTATTTGTCGAAATCGTCAAATTGTTGCTTCTCAAAATCGCATAAAAATGTAGCTTCATCCATTTAATTATAGGACTCAGAGTTTCGGTTTTATCCAAAAAAATACCGTGAAAAAATCAAAAGTTCTTATTTTTTTAACATAAAGATGTAAGATACGGAAGCAAGTCTACAGAACGGAAAATGGTTTTTCATTTAATATTTTTTTTATTTTCAACTTTTGGACTATATTTCCGGAAAAGTTTGGGTTATTTTGAAAGACATTTAAACTGATTTCAATAATCCCAAACTTTTCATTTTTTCGACATCTTCATAAGTCTTTCTAAAATTTCTCTAAAAATCAATTTTTCAAAATGGAAGATTATTCTTCAATTTTTCCTGGAATCTGAAAAAAAATATTCTCAACTTGAAACTTTCAAAAATTCTTAAGAAGCTTCAAAATTTTATCTGTTATCTTTGAAATTCTACATTTTTCAAGCATTTCTTAAAATATCTTCAAATTTGCAATCAATCTGGAAATGTTTTCAAATATTCTTAATAACGTTAGAAATTGATCAATTGAAAAAATTTGGACATTTTTTGGGGAATTCAAAGAAATCATTCAGTTGAAAAAAAAATTGCCCTAAAATCTTCCAGCTCTCTCAAGAAATATCTTGTGAATAACTTGACACATTTCAATATTCCTAAAAAGCTACTAAATATTTTGTTCAAAATATCCAAAAATCTATATTTCGTTTACATATATTATTTTTTTTTGAAATCTTATCAAGTTTTAAATCAGCTTCAAATCTATTCAAAACTTTTAAAATTAAAAATCTTCTAAATTCTTTTGCGAAATTCTACTCAATCATTCCAAATATTCTGCAATCTTTTATAATTTTCTCTTCAAATTTACTATTCAAAATCAAAAACCATTTTAAATTTTCGCAAGTATCTTACAACAAATTTTGAATCCGAAACATTTCAGTTGATCAAAAAAAGTCAACAAAAGCTTGCATAATTTTAGGAATAATTTCATTCAGTTTGAAAGATATTTAGGAATTTTTAAAGCTTGGATGAAATTTTGGAATATTTAAAAATTTTTGAAAATCTCTTCAACTTTTAAAATATCTTGAATCTTTTCAACACTTGAAAAATTGCTGAAGTTTCTTTTGAACTGACTTGAATTATGCCTGCAATTGTCTTAAAATCTTCGATATTTATTTTTGAAAATTTTATGTGATGCTTCAAAACATTTTAAAAATATTATCTTAAAATTAATTTTTCAACCTTGAACTATTTAAAATTTGTTTGAAAACTTTCTAAACAACTTTTTTGAATACTTTCAAAAGCCACATTGTTTTGAGTTTCCAAAAATCTTTTCAAATTTCAAATGCTTTTGATACTTTTGAATAATTTTGAAAATGATTCGATTTTCCCTGAATATCTGAAAAAATTCTGCAAATTAAAAAAAAGTCCCTAACATGTTTTAGATTCTTCTTTGGCAATTTTCGAAGTATTTTGAAATGTTTTGAAAGGCCTTTTAAATATCTCTTAAACTTATTCGAATGCTGTCTGAAATTTTGTAATCTTGAAAAATAAAAAAATGTTGCTATATAATCTTCCACATCATTTTTCTCTCTGAAACAAATTTTATTATCGTAGAACCTTTCAAAGTCCTTAAGGCTTCAAAATTTTATTCTGAATCTGTCAAAATTCTACATTTTGTTGGAAAATTTTTAAAATATTCTCATGTTGCAAATTATTTCAGAATCATATCAAAATTGCTGAAACTTTGAAATATCTTTTAAGGTAATTTAAAGTTTTCCTAAAGTTTTTCAAATCTTGAAAAAATTAAATTTGAAAAACAATGTTAATTTTCAACTTGATAAGTAACTTATGAAGCAAAGGGATAATTTTTTAGCTAAGATACTGAATGTTCAATGAGAACAAAAATTCAACTCAACAGTTGAATTTTAACCCAAATGATGAATTTTCTACCAGAGACAAATTTTCAACAAAATAAATCTTCGACAAAACATAATAGTCAAATTAAAAAAAAAAAAATTAATTTTGAATTTAAAAATACTGGTTTTCCATCTAAGAGATCAATTTGCAACCGAAAGGATTAATTTTCTACCAAAAAAGATTAATTTAACATAATACATGCATTTTGAACCAAATTTGGAATCTTTAAATGAAGTTTCAACCCAATAGGTGAATTTTCAACCAAAAGGGTGAATTATAGATCTTGAATTTTTCTCAGTTTTATCATGCCCATCAATTTTACATTTTTTTAGTGTTTTCTTTTACATTTTACAGAAAATTTCACATGATTTTAAAACTTTGTATACTCATTTTTTTTGGTTGAGAATTCATTATTTCAGTCAAAAATTAATTTTTCCGCCTGAAAATTTAACTATTTTCTTGAAAATCCGTCTTCAATTTCTGTTTTTTTGTTGTTAAAACTTTGTCTTTTATGGTACAATATTAATCTTCTTTGAGATTAACTTACCTTTTTGGTTGAAAATTCAGTTCTTTGGTTGAAAATTCCTTTAGAGTTCCGAAATTTCGTTGAAAATTCGTGTATTTTGTTAAAATTAATTTTCCTTGCTTGAAAATTTGGCTATTTTGTCGAAATCTCGTTTTTTTTGTTCAAACTTCATTTTTTTGGTTGATAATTCATCATTTCACGTAAAAATCCTTATTTTAAAAAAGATTTTTGTCATTTTAAAATAATTTTTGTAAATGGAAACTTTAATATTCTGTGATTGTTCTAACATTTGTCTCCGGTACTTAAAAATTAATCTGTTTGGTTAGAAATTTCTGTATTTCTTCAAAATTTCATCTTTTTTAGCAGAATATATTAATCTTCTTGCTGCCTAATTCATCGTTTTGGTTGAAAATTCATTTCTTGAGTCAGAAATTCAAATATAAGGGTTAAAGTCTTCTAACAATTGAACAATTGTTTAAAAATTTCTGTATTTTGTTAAAAATTATTTTTTTGGGTTGAAGTTCCAATTATTTTGTTAAGAATTTATCTATTGATGAAAATTTCTCTTTTTGTTGGAAATCTCTCTTGTTTTGGTGGAAAATTTATCTTTTGGGTTGAAAATACAACTATTGAGTGGAAAATTGATTTTCTTGGTTGAAGATTCATTATTTTATTTAAAAATTAATTGCTTTGCTCGAAAATTTAAATATTTTTGGGGAAATTTCTTTCGTTACCAAAAATAACTATTTCAATAATGGAATGAAAATATTGAATGATGATAATAATTCATCACCTGTCTGGCTTTGGGAAACTCAATTCTTAATTAATTTGCTTGAATTTAAAACATTTCTTCCTTCGAGTTTTTGAAGTTACCTAATCCTATTATTATTTTTTTTACCAAAAAAGGAGAATTTTAACTGAAAAAAATCAAACTCAAGAAAAATGGAAAAGTTACATTTTCAGTTAAAAGATTAATTTTCAACAAAATAGTTAAATTTTCAAACAAAGAGATGAATTTTCAACTAAAAATATAACTCTTTACAAAAATGATTTCTCAACAAAAGAAATCAGTTTATACGAAAAAAATTGAATTTTCAATCCAAAAAGACGAATTTCTACGCGAAAAGAATGACTTTTTAACCAAATTGTTGAATGCTCTATCCAGTAGTTGCATTTTCATCCAAGAATATAAAATTTCTCCTAAAACAGATGTATTTTTATTTTTAAAAAAACCAATTAGAAAAAAATAGTTGTGTTTTCATCCAGAACATTTTCCAGTTGACTTTTCAAGATCAAAATATTAATTTTTCAAGAAAAAATAAGTTTCTACGAACAAAATTGAATTTTTTATCCAAAAAGACAAATTTTTTTAACCAAAAGGGATGAATTTTGAACAAAATAGTTGAATTTTCATCCAAGAAAGATGAAATTTGAACTGAAACAGCTGAATTTTTAATAAGGAAGGACAAATTTTGTTTCAAAACTTGAAATTTCATCCCAAGAAGCTTTCAATTCATTCTTTAATACCAAAATATAAATTTTAAACAAAAATTAAATTTTCTACGAAATAGTTAAATTTTTAACAAAACAGTAGGATTTTCAACCAAAAGTATGATTTGTTAACAAAATAGTTTTATTGTCAACCAAACAGATGCACTTTTCTCCAAGAAAGATAAAATTTCTCTTAAAACAGATGAATTTTTTATTTAAAAAAAAAATTCAAAAAAATAGGTGAATTTTCATCCAGAAAAAATTTTAGTTCTCTTCTCAACATCAAAACATTGAATTTAATCGGAAAGTAAATTTTCAACAAAAGAGCAGATTTTTGAACCAAAAAGTATGACTTTTCAACAAAGTGTTGAATTTTAAACCAAACACTTGCATTTTTAGCCAAGAAAGATGTACTTTCTGCTAAAGCAGATGAATTTCTCAATCAGGAAGACAAATTTTGAAAAAAGAGTTGAATTCTCAACCGAATAGTTGCATTTTTATTCCAGAAAGATAGAAGATTTCTTTTGAAATAGATGGATTAGAGAAAAACTTTTAAAAAATGGTTAAATTTTCACTCAAAAATATATACATACATCCAAAGATGTAATTGAATGTAAGCTATAATTCTTATAACAAAAGATTATTTATGCATTCAATTTGAGGTTTCATAATTAAACATTGTATATAATTTTTATAATAAAAATTTAATGATATTTAAAATACCCTTATTGTAATTACATAATTTTTTATATGTGCCTGATTTTGTAAAATGAGTATCTGAATTTAATTTTCAAAACTATATGTAAATAAGTTTTATTCTTTCTGAAATTAGTATGAAAAGTTATGAATTAATGAAATTTTTAGAAATGAAAGTAAAAATTTGCAATAATGTCAAGTAAAAATTATTTGAATGTTTTGATGAAAGTTATAGTTTAATGCTTTTCATTTTACATTTTTGTGATATTGTGAAATGATTATCTAAATTTAATTTTCCAAATTATATGGACATATGTTTTAATTTTTTTCTGGAATCAGTATAAAGGGTTATCAATGATCCAAATTGTCAAAAATGCAATTTTAAAATTCAAAAAATATATAAATTGAAAATTATTTAAATATTTCATTGAGAATAATGTTAAACATTATTTTATTATTTCCTTTTTATGATCATTATACAAATTATTATTAATTGATTATATTAAAACTCAAAATTTCTGGAATTATTTGAAAAGCTTATTAATAAATAATATATTCATGAATTATTAATAAGTGTGAAAGTTTATTAATCAATCATATTTTCAGAAATGAAAGTTGAAATTCAAAAATATAACTATATATTCCATTTCAAATACATGTTTAATGATTTTTATATTGCGTGAACTGATTATCAGATCGGAACTTATTAATTAAATATGAACTCTTTCTGTTAAAAATTGCATTTTCTAGGATTAGTTAAAATATGATTGATAAATAAAATTTGATAGAAGAAAAGTAAAAATTTAAAGCAAAATATGTATAAAGTAAAAATTATTTGAAAGTTTAAATGAAAATAATGTTTTCATGCTTTTTATGTTGTCAACTGATTAATTAAGAATGACTTGATTAATTTTGTTCACAATATCAAATTACATAAAGATTGAAATTCAATATTCATTAATTTAGTAATATAAATTGATTATTTACTTTGAGATTATGTAATTAAATATTGGCTTTGATTTGAATAATAAAAGTTTATTTATATTACGAATAGCCCTATTCCTGTTACATAAATTTCCAATTTTTTCTGAGGTTGCGAAATGAGTATCGGAATTCAATTTTCAAAATTATATGTACATGTGCTTTAATTTTTCCTGGAATTATTCTGAAATGTACTTTATATTTAATAATTAAATTATTATAAATATTCCCTTTGCATGAGAATTTAGGCAAATCTTCAAGCATTGAAATACACATCACGGTTATATTCATTTAAACAACAATAATTGTTAAATTATTTTAAATTTTCATAAGAATATAAAGCAACAATCATTTAAATATTTAATGAAAATAATCATTTGATGCTCTCCATGTTTCGAACTGATTAATTAATTATTAGCTGATTAATTTTTTTTACAATATTGAATTTAATTAATTTTAATTAGATAATATAAATTGATTACTTACTTCAAGTTTATGTATTTGAAAATTGGCTATAATTTTTATAATGAAAATTTTTTGGAATATCTTCATTATAATTATATAATTTTTTTTAATGTTCGCGATGGTCGGAAATGATTGTCTGAATTCAAGTTTCAAAATTATATGTGCATATGTCTGGATTTTTTATAACATTTGTATAAAAGGATTTTGATAATTTAAGTTTTAAATGATATAATTAAAACACTTTTAAATATGAATTTAAAATTATTCAATATTTAAATGAAAATATTTGTGTAATGCTTTTTATGGTTTCAAATTATTGATTAATTATTGATTCTTTCAGAACTTAAATTTTCCGGAATTTATTCAAAAGCTTATTAATAAATCCAAAAATTCAGAAATGAAAGTTGAAATTTAAAGAAATATAAAGTATAAATAATTAGATTATTTGGATGTAATTAATTTCTGGAGGGTTTTTATATTGTGAACGGTTTAATTAATTATTATCTGAATTTATTTACCGCAATATTGTATTACATAAAGATTGAATTTAAATGGTTTTAAATTCAGAAACATAAATTGATCAATTACTTTCAGGTCATGTAAACGAGTACTGGATATAATTTTCATGATAAAAGTTTATTCAAATTTGACATACCACTAATTACATTATTTTTGAAATGATTATGATGTTGTGAAACGAGTGTCTGCATTAAATTTTCAAAATTACATGTGAACATGTTTTTATTTTTCCCGAAATAAGTATGAAAGGTTAATGGCATATTAAATTTTAAGGAATGATAGTGATTTTTTTTTAAATGTAGAATAAAAATTATTCCAATGTTTGAATGCAAATTATAGTTGAATGTTTTTTACGTTATAAACAGATTGATTAATTATCAGCTTATTATTTTTTTTAATAATTTGAAATTACATGGTGATTACATTTTAATTGCTTTTGATTAAGCAACATAAAATTATTATTCGATTCAAGGTTATGTAATTGACTATTCACTATAAACTGTATATTAAAAGTTTGTTAATGTTCAAAATACCTCTATTACAATTATAGATTTTTTTAATTTTACTATGTTGTGAAATGAGTGTCTGAATTTCCATTCCGAAATTATGTGCACATGTCTTTCAATTTTCTCTTGAATCGTGTAAAGGGTTATTAATCATTCAAATTTTGAGGAAAATATGAAGTAAAAATTATTTGAATGATTCAATGAAAAAAAAAATATATATATATATATATATATATATAATATATCTCTGAGATAACCACGAAGAAAGAGAGGCATGTAACTTTATACAATTTTCAAAATTATATGTCGATACACATATTTCAATCGTTCAGCGATGTTTCGTCGAAGGCTATTGTTTTTCTGAATTATTTAAAAGTTATAATATGATAATTATTTAATGATTCAGCGATGTTTCTTGATTCACAGATTTCAAAAAGTGGACGTGAAATTAGGATTTGAATTCAATTTTCAAAATGACATGGGCATATGTTTTAATTAATCAGCAATGTATTCTAACACGCTCTTCTTTTTCTATAAAAATTTATTTCAATATTCCAGTGCAAATACATGTTCAATAATTTTTATATTAAGAACAGAGAATCGGATCAGAATAGGATGTTTTTTTAAATTATAGGTATATTAATGCTCACATTCAAAAATATAGCCCTGATAGCTATCGCAAATATCATTGTACAAGAATGTTGTTTTTCTCAAAATATTGAATTACATAACTTGCACTTGAAATCATGAAATTATATTTCGACATTTACTATTATAAATAGTAATAGTGAATTCTACGTTACATGGATTCACTGAATACATTCTTTGAGAATATAATTTCAGCAAGAATGTGATTGGTCAAGAAATTTGAACAAATAAATAGTGATTCGAAAATTGAGTAAAGGAAGTAATGAAACACAAAAAGTGATCGCGCGCACATAATAGTCTAGTCTAGTATTAAGAAATAATAAAAAAGAGAAGAAGGTCTCATTGCCTGGTGTGGTCCTTGAATCTGCTTCGAGGCGCATAAATTTATATGTACACATTGAAAACGTTCATCCTGCATGGACTTACGAGCATCACGATCCGGCTCGTGGCCAGACTAAAAAATGTGACCAAATCGAAGACACACAGGGCACGCACGTCATTCATATCGAACGTGACCAAGGCTGTGTCGAAACTATTACAGAAGCGAGCGGACATGGCCCTTCGTGCAAACCTTTCAGGTTTCACCCTATGCCCATTTCCGCGCGATCGTCATAATAAATCGGCATTAAATTGGAATTAGAATGGAATTGGTCCCGGTAGCATCGTGCGTGCCCTCGCACCTCGAGGCGGGCTTAAAATGTCTTCTGGTACCATTCTACGTTTCGCCTGCAGGGACATATAATATAATACTATGTGTTTCTGGTGGTTCATTCTGATTGTGAGTTCAGTGTGAAACATTTTCGCTGGCAAACCTAACAAACATTCCAATTTTATTACAGCCAGACTTCCTTTGTTTGCTTTCCCACATTTCCTCTCGGTTCTGTAATTCTCCATTGATGGATATGAAGTTCGTTTTTCTTTTGTGGTAGGTCAAAACATTTTTTTATTATCGCGAGGAGGAAAAACTCGAATGGAATTCCAATGAGATCATATATCATGTTCCATTCAAAACTGGCAGTTTATTTTATTTTTACTCCATATAATTCTTCTCTTTTCTACTATTATGTAGCACAATGTGTTTTACACAGTAAAAAAACAGGATCAATTTTGTTGCAAAGCATTTTGCTTCAACGATCATTTGACTCTCGAGATCA
This sequence comes from Andricus quercusramuli, assembly GCA_932178445.1. NCBI lineage: Eukaryota > Metazoa > Arthropoda > Insecta > Hymenoptera > Cynipidae > Andricus > Andricus quercusramuli. Next base: position 89,537 of record CAKNXH010062240.1, read on the forward strand.
TAATGATCTGTAAATTCGAATCACCTTGATCATCTTTTCCGAATCATTTGTCAGACTGAACAAAATGGCCGCCAATTTTTGGCGCCGATGTATATATATGTATGTATGTATGTATGTATATATATATATACACTTTCTAAATATCAGATTTCGTTCATTTTTTAACTTTTCGCGTACAATGCACGATCAGGAACCATAAAAAGCTCGCGTATGGGTTAAAGTACTCTCAGAACGTCTGCCATCTTGCTTTTACTCGACACACGATCCCGCATCAGGTCATTATGATCTCAAAAGTCGATCCATTCATTCCGGCCGATCAAAATGCTCTTGATTTTGGTAACATTTTTGTTGCATATCAAAATGATATTGATTTCGGTATAATTTTGAACATTTTTTTACTGTGTATATCTGTCCTTAATTAGGGTGTCTAGTATCCTGGAAATCCTTGAAAACCTGGAAAAGTCCTGGAATTCGTTTTTACCTGGAAAAGTCCTTGAATTTTGCTTATGGTTCTGGCATTTTTGTTCTTTTAATGAAAAAATATTTTTTCAAACTTTTTCTCTGCTGAACGAAAAAAGTATACCTTTTTAACAAGAGACTGTTTATTTTATCATGGTGAAAATCACGAAACTACAATCGAAATAATATTTGATTATTAATGGTTAGAGCAAGCAAAAATTGGTCGGGGAAAAGTTAGAGAATTTTGAAAATGAAGTTTGGGACTAGCAATTATTTTAGTTAGCAATTTATTTGCCTTGTATTATTTTTTTTACTACAGTTGCTTCATTCTGACGACTGTAATTGTAGTGAAGAATTTTATTATTTGGTTGCAAATTGAAACATTTTTTTTAAAGTCATACTTTTTATTTGAAATATCTACTATTAGATTATTCGTTCAGAATTCATATTTTTTGGTAGAAAATTAATCTTTTTGGTTGAAAATGCCTTTTTTTGGTTAAAAAATAATTTTTAAACTAAAAACGTAACTATTTTTGGCTGGGATTTGATATTTTTTAAATTGAAAATCCAATCACTTGGGTAAAACTTGAACCTCTGTGTTAAAAATTTATTTGTTTGAGGGTTGATCTCTTTGATTGAAAATTAAAATATTATGGTGAAAATTCTTTTTTTCATTAAAAGTTAACTTGTTAACTTACCCATTTTTTTTTTAATTTAATCTTTTTTTTAAGTCAATTTTTTGGTTGAAAATGAACTTCTTTGTTGAAAATTAATAGTTTCTGGTTGAAAATGCTGTCATTTGGCTTGAATGTTTAACAATTTGTTTGAAATTTTTTCCTGTCTTGGCTGAAAAATCTTTATTTGTTGAAAATTCGTCTTTTTGATTAGAAAATTAGTCTCCTTGGTAGAAAATTTATGATTTCGGATTAAAAATTCAACTGTTTTGTAGAACATTTGTTTCTTTCTGTTTGCTAAAAGTTTACTTACTTTATTCAACATTCATTTTTTAGTTGCAGAACGCGAAAAATGCAAAAAAATCTAAAAAACTTCAAGAAAAAATCATCTTAGTGACTGAGAATTGAACTATGTTGTTGAAGGAACTTTATTTTTGTATGAAAATTAATTTTTTGAATTGAAAATTCAACTATTCCATTTTAGGTTGAAAATTGATAGTTTTTAGTCAAAAATTCAACTATTAAATTTTTATTAAAAATTTACCTTTTTTGTTTTGAAATTCAACCTTTTACTTGAACGTTTTTTTTACAATTTAAAATTTCTAACTATATTTTTATATTTACTATCAAAATAAAAAGTCACCTTTATTTAAAAAAATTTTTAATTTTTTAAATTCGCTAATTAAAAATTACACAAATTTTAAGTTTTTGAAAAACCAAACCCAAGAAACTTAGTTAAAAACTCATTTTTTTTTTTGTTGAAAATTGAACAATTCTGTCAAAAATTATTTTTTTTTTGTTTTGCATTTTTTCTACGAAAATTGATTTTTTGAACTGAAAATTTAACTATTCCATTTCTGGATGAAAATTTATCCTCTTTAGTAGAAAATTCAACTATTCGGCTGAAAATGTATGTTGAAATTAAAAATTTTTAATTAGATTAAACTCAAATTTTATTGCTGAATTCTTGTTTATTGATTTTTGAAAAATTGATTCTTTTGTTGTTGAAGATTCATCATTTTACTTGAAAATTCATATTTTCCGGTTAAAAATTGAACTTTTCTGTAAAAAGTTATTCGGTATTTTTTATTCAAAATTCTACAAATTAGTATGACATTTTAACATTTGGTTGAAAATTAACTTTTTCTATTGAAAATTCATATTTTTCGTTGAAAATTTAACTACTTGGTTGGACAAAAACTATTTTTATTCAAATGTATCCTTTTCATAGAAAATTGTTTTTTTTGTTGAAAAATGATATTTTTGGGTCGAAAATTCAAATATTTTGTAGAGAAACCAGTTTTTTAATTATCAAATTTGACAATTCTGTTGAAAATTGATGTATATCGTTGAAAATGAAAAGTCCTGTATTTTTGTTAAAAATTAATATTTTTTTATAGAAAATTTATCTATTTTGGTTGAAACTTATCGTTTGGTTTAAAAGTTTATTTCTTTATTTGAAAATTTAACTATCATTTCGATAATTAATTAATCTTCTTGGTTAAAAAATTACCTTTTTGCATGAAAATTTATTTCTCTGATTGAGAATCAGTTTTTTTTTTAATGAAAGTTCATTTTTTTAAATGAGTATCTATTTTATGTGGAAATTCAAGTATTTTATTTAGAATTCGTTTTTTTTTTCTTGGTAGAAAAGTATTCTCATTAGTTTAAACTTCATCTTTTCGGATACAAATTTATTTGCTTCTTTGAAAATTGTACTATTTTGTTGTAAATTAATTTTTCTTCGTTGGAAATTTATTTTTTCAACTGTAAACTTGATAATTAAAGATTTATTTATTTTGTTGAAAGTTTACTTTTTTGGAAGAAAGTTAATATTTTTGGTACAAAATTCAATTATTGAATTAAAAATTCCTTTTTTTTGTTATAAATACTTCACTTTAACTGAAAATTCACTTTTATGACTGACATTTAATCTTTTTTTAAAGATTGCAAATTTATTTTCTCACTGAAAATTCAACTATTATTCTAGTTTTTCTCGAAAAATCATTCCTTTGGTTGAAAATTTATTTTTCCACATAAAAATTAAACTATTCTATTTTTGGTTGAAAATTGTTCTTGTTTAGTTGAAAAATCATGTATTTTGTTGAAAACTTGTCTTTTTCAGTCTTTAAGAAGTTTTAAGAAGTTTTGAATTTCAGGATGGTGAAAAATTGCAATTTTCCTAAAATGAGTGATATTTTTACCTTCAAAAAGTTTTGTTTAGATTTACGTAATGTAAGTATTCGTCGAAACTTGATGATTTTTCGTTAAAAAAAAATTATAAGATTTGTTCAGGGGCTCAGTTTTTCAATTTTTTGAATCAGAACTTTATGTGAATTCCATGGTTTTATTTAATTTTCTTGCCATTTATAATTAAATCTACGAAAAAAAGGGAACTCCAAACATCCGAATTTCGAGTGTTTACAATCTATGTGGAAATTTCGTTCTCAAATGCAATTCATGTCTGAGGACAAGAAATATTTTTCAACACTGATGATAATCTTCGATACTCGGAACAATCATATTCTTACTACATCGCAATTTGACTACATTTCGTAAGACTTTGATCCGATTTTGGATCACAAAACAATATTAAATTCTAGTTTCACATTTTTTTTAAAACTCAATTACGGATTAGGAGAGATTTAGGTTCAAGGCTCTAATATTATAAATTTTGATTCTTCGAATTCATGGCCTATTCCCGGAATTTGTTGCATTTCTGTTTTGTTCATTCTCGAACTTTTCTTAGATATCATGTTAAATTTCACCCGTCTTTCACCTCTACTATATAATCCACGAATAATTTGAGCATTCTCATCGAAAATTGCAAAAACATCATCATTGAATGTTGATATTACAGATTGTTCATCGGTTGGTAATTCCACAAAGATACGTGCTATTCTCACTCGAAGTCGTGTATATTTAGGGAAAATGTATCTTTGAATTTGAAACTGCAGGTTCGGATTCTTTTTGGGAGTGATAACGGTTCCGATAGGAAAAGAAAGTCTGGCATGAGGAGACCTGGCAGGAGCATGAGGTCTGTCAGAATAATAAGAAGAAGGTTTGTATCCAGGAATATCAGAAATACTACCGCTATGTGGGTAGCAATCAAACATTGAACTTGATTCTGCAACAATAAAGAGACGATCAATGGTTTGTTATGATGCGTTTGGCCTTGATCTTGCAACTAATATTTACTGAGGCTTTGGAGAACCCTAAAAAATTTTACCACAAAATGAAAGAACTACAGTGTTGAATCCACTGTAATTCACATCTTTGTTTGTTTGAGCTTTTTCATTACCATTAGAAATATACGTTCTTTGATTTGTTCCACTATATTGTCCACGTATTCCTAATGATACATACCGCGTAATGGCATTGGAGCAGGTGACCTTGAACGAGGGAAACATCTGATAGGGGAATAAGGTCTCTCAGGAAAATAAGAGGGTCCAAGATTGCAATTAATATTTGTTGAATATGGGTTAGCACCAAACATTGATCTTAAGCCTGCAAGAAGAAATAGAGAATTACATTTACTTATGTGTACATACTCGTATATTGGTATATCATGAAACCCTTGTGACAATATTGTGAGGTTAGAAAGAGGATATTGATGGCAGCTTGTGCCGCGAAACTCTTTGAAAGCTCAAGCAAAAATGGGCAAGGAACATTGTTCAGGAAGGTTCTAGGAAATGTTTTTTTGTTCAAATCTGGGTATAAAGAAATTAATGCGCTCTCATACACTAATTCGACGGAATTCATGAAACAGAAAAAAACAATACAAAGCTGTGAATGCTATATAGAAACACTGCTAGGCGAAATAAGGAACAAGGTGAAGATCACCTGTTTAGTATACTCTGCTTAGTTATTTTTTGTTGCAATCAGCAACACCTATAATTATGTTATCTGATTTTTTTCCCTCTATTTTTACGTATTTCTGAATTAATGTTACCGTTTAATGATACAGGAGTAGGAGATCTGTCACAAGAAAGATGCCTGACAGGAGAATGAGATCTGCCAGATGGGTAAGAAGGTCCGTATCCAGGAATGCCAGAAATACCAGGAGTACATTCATCACCAGGGTAACATAAAAACATTGAATTCAATTCTGCAAAAAGAAACAGAGGATTGAGTTTTCAATTTAATAAAATCAAGAGCAGGCAGGCAGGACAAGTACAGTAGCATTCCAATGGACCGCGGACAAAAAAAAGATAGTCATATTCCAACCAATCCTTTTTGGAAACCTTTTTTTAGTTTCACAAATTAGAAAATTAATAAGTTTAAGTAAGATCCACCGGAAGCCCGACAGCCACTGCTTTTTTTGTTTGTATTTTATGCGGGGTGCTTCTTGTAAAATTTGAGTTTTTAATTGAATTTTTCAATGAAATCGAATACTTTGTGATTTGGTGTGAAAATCAGCTGCTTCTTGAATTTTCAGTTTCTAACAAGTCTATAGAAATTGGATGATTTTTAAAAATGTTGATGTACGAAAGAAATTATTCCTTCTGAATCATTGTATCTTCTGCATCTATTTTTATGTAAAGCATTCCCATGAATTATCTATTCTGTAGACCTTTCATTCCCCTTTAGATAGTGTGATATAGAATTTCAATATCATGCGAGTCAAAACCGTGACCTGCCATTTATTTATGATATTACAAAAATTGAATATATTGAGGAGTGCTATTAAAATTTGATTCATGTTCTTCCTTTATCATTTTGAAAGGTCCTTTCGTTTTTCCATTGTCTAGGTGGCATTACGAATTTTCAAATCCTCATCTTTGTTATTTTAACCTTTTTTATCACTACTAGCAATACCTATACTAGGGCGCTAAACAGTTTTTTTATTTTTGCTAACGCTACTCCCCATATTTCTTCCCATCAGTAAGAAATACTGCCTTGCGCTCTTTTTCATTCATATTATCCCAGAAAACAAAAATAATAATGGGCCATTTCGGACCAATAATTGTAATGATATTAGAAAATTGTTTATCCTAAGCCCGATAATATTTTTAAATTGTTGGCCTAGTTTTACGACATTGAGCGCTTATTTCCCAATGAATAGCAGGAACATTTCAGGGCTGGAAGAACCTTTTAGCCTCAAATTTGTATTCTTTATTAAATCGAAATTAAAAACAAATTTTTTCAGACTGGCCACGGCCTAACAGAGCCTTTTAGCAATTATTTGAAAATAAAAGAAAACTGAGAGCAGCATGTTTTTCATGGAAAAGAGAAATTTGGGATGTAGCGTTTCCAAAATTAAAAATCACAAATTTTTCATGTCATCCTAACCTATACATTCTTCAGTCAATTGCTCTCTATTGCTTATATGCTTCTGAACTATTATTACCGTCTAATGGTACAGGGGTAGGAGACCTGGCACGAGGAAGACGCCTGACAGGAGAATGAGGTCTGCCAGATGAATAAGAAGGTCCGTGCCCAGGACTGCCAGAAATACCATAAGTGCATTCGGCATGGGGGTAACAGTCGAACACCTGACTTAATTCTGCAATAAAAAATCAAGGATCAAATTTTCTTCCAGCTTATTTACTCGCATTTGAGTATATTTCATAGACTGTTCGCAGAATTATTGTGAGGCAATATTGAAGACATTAGACATGCTTCTGATGTTTGGCTTTCTCATTGACATTATCCTATATATGAAAACTCGCAATTTCATGGAGAAAGATTTTCTGTTAGGATAGTAAGTCATAGGGTGACCTCTATATTTTGAAATCAAAACTAATAAAATTAAAAGAGTAGATTTCTCATTTTATCGATCGCCGATAATTATTTCGTTTATTTATTTTCACTATTGTTTTCAATGTAAGTTGTTTCCGAAGATATTAAATCTTTGGTTGGGATGACTAACTTTCTCAATACGCGGCGTAAAATAAAATGTATTACAGTAATTTTTCTACATTTCTAATCCAGTCACAGATGTTCTTCTTTTTCATATGATATGCGCGTTATATTTTGCCCGATCTATACTATATTCTACTTGATTAGATTAGATGAATGACAAAATATTTTTATTTTGTGAACTGATTAATTAATTATCAATTGATTCTATTAAAACTTGCATTTTCTTGAATGTGTTTAGAAAGTTATTGGTAATTCAAATTGACCGAAATGAGAGTTCAAATTTGAAGAAAGAAAAACATCAAGTAAAAATTATTCGAATATTTCAGTGAAAAGTATAGATTAATGTCTAAATGGTTATCTGAATTCAATTTTCCAAATTACATATTTCATGTTTAAAAAATATGAAGCAAAAATTATTTGAAAATGATAGTTTCATGCGTTTTATGTTGTAATCAGTTAATTTAATTATTGGTCAATCAATTTTGTTAAAAACTTTAAATTGAATGAAGATTGAATTTAAATATTTTGTCCAATTAAGTAACATCAATTGATTATTTACTTGAATGTTATTTAATTGAATATGGGCTATTATTTTTTAAATGAATGTATCTATAGGAAGGAAATCTCAAGTTTGAAGGAGAATATATCATGTAAAAATCATTTAAGTGCTTCAATGAAAATAATTGTGTAATGCTCTTTATGTTCTGAACTGATTAATTAATTATTAACTGATTCTATTGAAACCTACATTTTCTGGAATTAGTTTAAGAGGTTATTAATAAATCAAATATTGAGTAATGAAAGTTCAAACTTAAAAAATATATATAAAGTAAAAATTATGTGAATGTTTCAATGAAAATTATAGCTTAATACTTCTTTCAATGATTTCAACACATAAAAATCAATAATGAGTTATTTTCATTAAAACATTAGAATAATTTTCACTTAAAAGTTGATTTACATTTGAAGTACCTCTATTCCAATAATTTAATTTCTGGAAATATTTGTGATGTTGCGGAATGATTATTTTTTTTTCAAATTACTATAAAAGGTTACTAATAAATCATATTTTCATAAATTAAAGTGAAAATTTCAAAAAATGTAAAGTAAAAATTATTTAAATGTTGGAATGAAAATGATAAATTAATGCTTGAATAAGTATCAGAATTCAATTTTCAAAATTACATATAAATATTTTATTTTTATTTTTTTAGAAAATTGCTATAAAAAGTTAATAATCATTCAAATTTTCAGAAATGAAATTTCAAGTTTGTGAAAAATATAAAGTAAAAATTATTTCAATGTTTCAATGAAAATAATTGTTTGATGCTTTTTATTTTGTGTGCTGATTAATTAATTATTAAATGATTCTATTAAAACTTAAATTTTCCGGAATTACTTTAAAGTGTCAATAATAAATCAAATTTTTCTGAATGAAAGTTAAAATTAAAAGAAAAGTAAAAGTTACTTGTATATTTCAATGAATATGAAAGCTTAAAGCTTCTTATATTGTGAAATTGTCCATTAATTATTAGCTGATCATTTTTGTCGCTATATTGAATTAAATAAAGATAAAAGTTCAGCTTTTTTTTAGATTAAGTAACATAAATTGATAATTTAATTTAAGGTTATATAATTGAACATTGGATATAATTTTTATATTAAAAATTTATTGATATTCAAAGTACCCTTATTGTAATGAAAGAATTTTTCAAATGTGCCTGATTTTGTAAAATGAGTATCTGAATTTAATTTTAAAAACTATATGTAAATATGTTTTATTTTTTCTGAAATTAGTGTAAAATGTTATGAATAAATGAAATTTTCAGAAATGAAAGTAAAATTTTGCAATAATGTAAAGTAAAAATTATTGAAATGTTTTGATGAAAGTTATAGTTTAATGCTTTTTATTAAAAAATTTTTTGATGTTATGAAATAAGTATCTGAATTCTGCTTCCAATATTATATTGACATATATTTTTCTTTTCTATGAAATTAGTTTAAGAAGTTAATATTGATTAAATTTAGCAGGAAAATATAAAGTAAGAATTATTACAATGTTTCAATTAAAATAACTGTTTATTGCTTTTATGTTGTGAAATGATTCATTAATATGTACATATATTTTGATTTTTTCTGGAATCGCAGCTTTAAAGGTCTATAATAAATTGAATGTATCGAAATGCATTTTCAAATGAAAAAAAATATATATATAATGTAAAAATTATTTGAATGTTCCATGGAAATAATTGTTTAATGCTTTGTATGTTGTAAACTGACTAATTATATATAAACTGATTCTATTGAAACCTACAGTTTCTGCGATTACTTTAAACGATTATTAATAAATTAAGTTTCCAGAAATGAAAGTTCAAATTTGAAAAATTAATAGAGTACAAATTATTTTGATATTTTAATGAAAATTATAGTTGAATGTTCCTTATTTTGTGAACTGATTAATTAATTATCAGCGGATTATTTTTTTCACAATATTAAATTACATGAAGATTGAATTTTAAAAATTGATGATTTATTTTAAGGTTACTTGATTAAACATGGGCTATGATTTATATAATAAAAGTTGATTTTTTATTCAAAATACCTTCATTACAAATGTATAGTTTTTTTAATGTTTGCGATATTGTGAAATGATTATCTGAGTTCAATTTTCAAAATTATATGGACATATGTTTTAATTGCCTTCTAGAATTAGTATAAAAGGTTATCAATGATTCAAAATGTCAAAAATACCATTTTAAAATTCAAAAAATATATAAATTCAACATCATTGGAATATTTCAATGAAAATAATGTTAAACATTGTTGTCCACATTGATTAATGTGGACATTTTCATGTCTACATTAGCACCATCACGCCGCCTTCCTTCATGATATATTTCCTGAATTTTCTTATATCTCCATTTAATAATAACAGAATTTCAAGGACGCATTATTGGTATTTAAATTTATAATTATATCAAATGGATATTTGTTTCCGGATTTATTATGTTGTTCAAGTCGAAATAAAAAGTTATTCGAAAATTGAGTAAATGAGAAAAATGAATGTAAAAGTTAGCGCGCGCTTGCGCGCGCACATAATAGTCTAGTAAATATAATTTCCCTTTTATGTTCCACTTTATTGTTCATGCATTTTTGAATTAATTTTACCAGATACACGTGCAGGAGATCCGGCACGAGGAAGAGGTCTGGCAGGAGAATGCGGTCCATCTGACGAAGAAGGTGTGCGTCGAGGAACACCAGGAATACTTACTCCGTTGGGGTAACAATCAAACTGTAAACTTAATTCTGCAAGAAAAAATGGAGGATTGAACTTTTTTACTCTGATCACTTGTATTCACTTGTAATTACGTAATTTCAAAGCTTTGTCCAAACAAATGATTTGTTGAAAAAATGCTTTCTTCATTTGAAAAATATTATTATTATATATATTGTGATTATAAGAATTTTCTGATTGAAAACATCAGTTGTCTGGACTCACGTTTTTTCCTCTAAAGAAATAATAATAAATTGAAACACGCACGGAAACACAAACGCTCGGAATGTGAACAAATCTTCTAGCAAAATAGATTTTTCTTGATCCACCGTTCAAGAGCAAATATAATAATAATAATAATAATTTTCCCTTCTGTAAAAAAACTTGTATCGTATAAAAAAATATATAATTTTATGCGCAGAGTTGAAAAAAAATATTCCGTAGCAAAACAAATGTTTGTTAAATTATCGTTGTCTCATCAGAGATAACAATATACATAATCCGGGTTCCACCGAACTGAATGTAGATGAAATTCGTACTTATTTCGGACGAAGACGGAGAATAAAAATGATTAGGATTGGAAATAATAAACAATTGAAGCAAACACAATATATTTTTCTGCTGGAATTTTTCTTCGTACTCTGAGCACATGTTCACAGAAAAAACTGAGGTTTCCATTAGAAGATATTTTTGGTTCCATAATATGGAATAGTACAATTTGGACATAGTATACTAATATTATACGGTGTAAAAATTAAAAATTAGCAATAAATAATAAATAAACAATGAATAGTGAATAATGAATACAGGTATAGAATTTATATGTAGAAAAATTCCACATGTTTTGCAAAGATTTGACAAAGATTGCAATAATTTTCCAAATATTTCAGATAGATTTGAAAGATTTCACAGAGACTTCTATTACTTATTAACGATTCAAGATGGATTCTAATAATTTTTCAATCATTTCTTAATGATTTCACAAAGATTTCCCAGATTTTGGATAGATTTAAAATATTTCACAAAGATTTTCAAAGAATGCACAAAGATTTCATAAACACTTGCTTGGATCGAAGAAATATTGTATTGTCCGTGTTCATACAAATATTTCATTGACACAAAGTAACGTTTTTTTTTCGGACAAAATGAAAATACACTTAAGACTATAAATATATTATATTATTATATTCACCAATGGAATCAAGGATGGTTGCTAAGGATAGCATCAGAGTATAAGCGGTCCTCATTTTTTTCAATTAGAGGAATACTAATTAATTTCTAAACGAAGAACTTGGTTGGCAGTGTAAAGAAAAATAGTTTAGTCAGTCTAATACTCATATATAGGTATAAAATAATATATAATATATATATATATATACTGTATTCGTTATCTGGGCAAGCGTTAACCTTGCGATACCTTTACCAAATAAGAGGATAGTTATATGAAAATAAACATTTATATTTAAGAGATACGTTTTAAATTTCAATCTTGGAACGATTATTTTAACATGTGTTTTCAATTAAAAATTAAATAATATAAGCACCTTCATTTTTCAGAGGGTTGGCTACCCCGACGAAATGTATCATTATTAGATATTGAATGGAAGCAGTTTTCTCACATTTACTTGTAGACTGATATTTCACGAATAGTATGTAAATTTTTTACTATGACACAATCAACTAGTCAACAGTATTTAAAACCATCCCGTTCTTCCAGGTCTCACCCCCGAAACATTTCCGTTTCTGTGTATATATGACAAAATATTATTTATTGAACAAAGTTTCAAAATTTCATAATATGCTGAGAAAAATATGTGCATTTTAACGACTATGCTAGAATTCAGCTATTTGGGGGATGAAAACTGCCCTTACTATTAACCCCCAAAAAAACAGTTTTTCGTTTATTTCTTGAGAACGAATCGAAAATTTCCAATGAAATAAATGTTCACTTATTCTCTTAAAAATGACACTACTTGGAATATGTCTGTTATATTAAAATTTAATGAATTCACTAATGAAAGTACTGACAAAAAATTTTCTGCATTTACCAACCTCTTCGAAACTAGATTTTTAAATTTCAATATAATCTGGAAGTTTGAAACTATAACTGTATGAATAAGAAAAAAAATATATTATTTTATTATTTCGCCATAAAAAAACACATTTCCGAAGTAATAATACATACAATTTCAAAATGTGCCAAGTCTTGAAAATCTTTGAAATCTTTGTGCACTTTTTCAAATCTATCTGAAATCTTTGTAAAATAATTCAAGTATTTGTGAAATATTTTAGGTCTATCCGAAATCTTCGCAAAATATTCTCAATATTTGTAAAAGCTTTAAAAAATCATAACTTTTTTTTAATTTTATGAATATTCTTGAAATATTTGAAATTTCTGTGGAATCCCTATGAAATCTTTGGTAAATTATTGCAATATTTGTCAAATCTTCGTGAAATATTTCAAATTTTTCTGAAATCTTTGCAAAATCAATGAAATCTTTCTGCAATCTTAGAAATTTTTGGGAAATCATTGAAATCTTTGTGAAATTTTTCTAAAATCTTTCTGAAATAATTGTGAATCTTATAAAAACCTTTGCGGAATATTTGAAATGTAATCAAAATATTCGTTGATATTAGTGAAATTATTGAAATCTTCGTGAAATCTTTTAAATCTTTCGAAATTTTCTTGAAAAATCTTAAATCTTTGTGAATTCTCCAAAAATTTATTGCAACTGAATTTGTTCCAGACCATTCCTTGACAAAAAATATCAACAAAAAAAGTATTCACTTCACAAAGTCCTGAAAATTTAGTTTAATATTATTCTTTTGAAAAAAGGTATATTTTTTTGTTTTAATCGTAAAGAAGGATGTTGAAAATTTCAATTTATATAGAAACGACGTGAGATGCAATACAATTTGGTCGTGAGACGTGCCCATAGGTGTGATTCACCGACGAAAGAGCTTTAACAAAAGAGAATTCACAATAATCAAACTACAGATGTAAATCGCTTGAACTTCAATTTCAAAAGGTCTTGAGTTTTGATGAATTGTGTTGTATATTGTATTGTATTGCATTGTGTTGCATACTATTTGAATTCGATTCCGGGATCAAATTGATCAATAGGGTGATCTAAAAATGCATTGGAAATTTTTTTTTCATGTTTGTGTGCATATCGCCCGGAAATTAGATTGATATTGTTTGAAAAAAGACGTTTCTGTAAATTTAATTAAGAATCGTCAATATTAGCGGAATCGACTTGAAACTCAACATTACTCTTTACATACATACATTGTTTAAACAATTAATTATTATTGCTAATAATATTCGCTTTGAATAATGCTAGAAATTGAGTTTTTTTTTCTTCTAAATTTTCAACTTCTTGTCCTTTTTTCACTTGGAGTCAGTTATTATTGAATTCAAATTCACAAAAATTATTACTTATACAAATTAGAATTATTTACAATTCACTCCTATATTAATGCTATGTAGTTTCGTTTCTTTCTAAAATTTTTAACTATTTGTCCACTTTCCACTATCTTTGTTAATTTGAATTATTCGTTACTTTACTAGATGAAAAGTGGGGAGAAAATTAAGAATTTCAGAAGCAACTGCAACTATATAGCATTAATTAAGAACCAGATTAACAATAATAATTTTTTTAAGTAAGTGTTTTTGCTGAATTGAATCAATTGGAATGGAAGCTTCTAATGTGTCCCCTAAGGGTTTACATTCTTCTTGTATCTCCTCTCTATTCCTTTACACACCCCCCACATACTTACTTGGTGGTGGGAGGGGACCTACAGTTTGAGGTGGGTTCCGAACCACCAAGAGCAACAGCCTTAAGTACTTGGAGAAACTTTTTCTCTAGAGGTACCGGTCCCACGACTCTCCGGAGATGAACAACTCCCTTGCTAGGCAAGTGTTCACCGCATGGGCCACCGAGGCTCTTCCAGAGTGCGAGGCGGGAATCGAACCCGCAAGCCGACTGAATGGGTCAAAAACCTATTCAAATTGAATATCAATAATAATAATATTATTAAATTATTTGAACAATTATTCAATTTTGTTAACATTGAATAATTTTCATCTCATGCTAATTGGAAGTTGGGCAAAAAGTAGAAACTTTTTGAAGAAACTGCAATTTTTGAGAATTATTCTGAGAGAATACTATAAACAATGATGATAATTATTATTATTATAGATGAGCAGTTCGAGATCGAAAGTTCATTGCCTCACCAACCCGAGACCACCACACATCTCTATCCTGTGCATCCTCCATCCAGTTTAAGTAATCGTGTCCTAGTTCTTTTAGATCATCCAGATAGTCTAAATTGTATATGAAACAATTTGCAATAAAAACAGGAAAAAAATCTTAATTAGCGCTAAAAGCTCGAAAAACCCATAAAATATACTAATGGGGGTGATGATTAAAAAGTAATATTGCATTTGTATTTTGTAGCTAATTGTGAGGAGAAATGTGGAGTTTCGTCATTAATATTCAAATACCAGCATTTTGATCTTGAAATATTTTTAACATAGAATCTTTTATAAACGGAATAAAATAGTTTCTCAGATACAAATTTGAAATTCTCAAATTTATTGATTCATTTCAAATAAAAAATATCTATTCTACTATAAAATATAGCTTCTCAACAAAATACTTGAAATTTCAACAAAATAATCAAAGTTTTTTGAAACCAAAAAGACATGTCTTCAACAAATAAAGATTTTTCACTAAAAATGCATTTTTATCCGAAAGTTTGAAAGTTCAACTTATGCGGAAAATTCATCTTCTTAGTTGAGAATTCAACTATTTGGTTGAAAATCGATATTTTCGGTTAGAAGAATAATCCTCTTGAATGGAAATTCAACGATTTGGTTTAAAATTAATTGATGTGTTTTGTTGAAAATTTTTTCTTTTTGTTAGAAAATCCATTTTTTATTAATGCAGCTGTTTGCGAATTTGTATTTCTTGGTTAAGTTTAACTGTTTCTGACTTGAAATTCAAATATTTTTTAGTTAAAATATCTACAATTACATTTTTTGTTGATAATTAATCTTCTAAGGTTGAAAAATCAACTACTTCGTTAAAAGTTGAACTACTTCCTGAAAAAATCATTTTTTTGTATAAAGATGCACATATTAGTTGAAAATTCATCTAATAAATAATATAAAATTAGGGAACCTAAAAATTCAACGTCATAATCGGTCATGATGAAACAATTTACAATTTCGAATTAAAAGTAATAATACATATTAAAACTTGAACAATTTTGAATTTAAAGTATTTCAAACTAAGAATCTAAAATTAGTTATTGAAGTCAATAAATTTTGAACTTGTATGAGTGACAATTGAATTATTATTCAATTTATGTGCAGTTTATAATAATTTCATAATAATTGCCAAGGGAGCAAATGAAAAGCTATACAAATACAAGGGGTAAACGGGAGGGGAATCTAGAAATACTTCACTATACATAGGAATATAAGGGAATATTTGGGTATACCAAAAATATCAAGAATATGAAGAATGTTTGGGAATATAAAGAATATCAAAAATATCAAGAATATTTGGAAATATAAAGATAATCAAGAATATCTGGGAATATTGAGAGAATATATGAGAATATTTGGGCAT
>CAKNXH010062240.1:105457-120432 GCA_932178445.1 Andricus quercusramuli
AAAATATCAAGAATATTTGGAAATATAAAGAATATAAAGAATATCTGAGAATATTGAGAGAATATATGAGAATATTTGGGCATATCAAGAATATTTGGGAACATGAAGAATATCAAGAATATTTGAGAATATAAAGAATATCAAGAATATTTCTGAATATGAAATATATCAAGAATATCAAGAATATTTGGGGCTATAAAGAATATCAATAATATCATAAATATCAAGAATATTTGGAAATATAAAGAATATCAAGAATATCTGGGAATATTGAGAGAATATATGGGAATATTTGGGCATATCAAGAATATCAAGAATATTTGGGAGCATAAAGAATATCAAGAATATGAAGAATATTTGGGAATATGAAGAATATGAAAAATATCAAGAATATTTGGGAATATACAGAATATCAAGAATATCTGGAAATATTGAGAGAATATATGCGAATATTTGGGCATATCAAGAATATCAAGAATATTTGGGAATATAAAGAATATCAAGAATATTTGAGAATATCAATAATATCAAGAATATTTGGGAATACAAAGAATACCATGAATGTTTGGGAATATTGAGAATATCAAAAATATCAAGAATATTTCGGAATATAAAGAATGTTCGGGAATAATAAGAATATTAAGAATATCAAGAATATTTGGGAATATAAAGAATATCCAGAATGTAAAGAATGTCAAGAATATCAAGAATATTTGGGAATATAAAGAATATTTGGGAATAAAAACAAAATCAAAAATATTAATAATATTTAGGAATATAAAGAATACCAAGAATATCTGGGAATATTGAGAAAATATATGGGAATATTTGGGCATATCAAGAATATCAAGAATATTGAGAATTTTTGTGAATATGAAGAATACCAAAAATATCAATAACATTTGGGAATATAAAGAATATCAAGAATATCTGGGAATATTGAGAGAATATACGAGAATATTTGGGGATATTAGGAATATCAAGAATTTTGAGAATATTTGGGAATATTAAGAATATCAGGAATACTTGGAAATATCAAGAATAGCAAGAATATCTGAGAATATTGAGAGGATATATGGGAATATTGAATATTTGGGAATATAAAGAATACCAAGAATATTTGGGAATATAAAGAATACCAAGGATATTTGGGAATGTTGAGAATATCAAGAATATCAAGAATATCACGGATATTCGGGAATATCAAGAATATCAAGAATATTTGGGAATATAAAGTGTATCTCAAGAATATCAAGACTATTCGGGAATATGAAGAAAATCATGAATATCGAGAATATTTGGGAATATAAAGAATATCAAAAATATCAAGAATATCAAAAATATCCAGAATATTTGGAAATATAAAGAATATCAGGAATATCTGGGAATATCGAGATAATGAATTGGAATATCAAGAATAATAGGAATATTTGGGAATATGAAGAATATCAAAAATATCAAGAATATTTGGGAATAAAAAGAATATCAAGAATATCTGGGAATATTGAGAGAATATATGGGAATATTCGGGCATATCATGAATATCAAGTATATTTGGGAATATAAAGAGTATCAAGAATATCAATAATATTTAAGAATATATAGAATATCATGAATATCGAGAATATTTGGGAACATGAAGAATATCAGAAACATCAAGAATATCTGGGAATATAAAGAATATCAAGAATATCAGAAATATTTGGGAATATAAAGAATATAAAGAATATCTGGGAATATTGAGAGAATATATTGGACTATTTGGAAATATCAAGAATATCTAGAATAATAAGAATATTTGGGAATATGAAGAATATCAAGAATACCTGGGAATATCGAGAGAATATATTGGAATATTTGGGCATATCAAAAATATGAAGAATAATAAGGAAATTTGGAAATATAAAGAATATTCAAAATATCAAAAATATTCGGGAATATAAAGAATATCAAAAATATCTGGGAATATTGAGAGAATATATTGGAATATTTGGGCATATCAAGAATATCAAGAATAATAAGAATATTTGGGAATATAAAGAATATCAAAAATATCAAAAATATTTGGAAATATAAGGAATATCAAGAATATCTGAGAATATCGAGAGAATATATTGGAATATTTCGGCATATCAAGAATATCAAGAATAATAAGAATATTTGGGAATATGAAGAATATCAAAAATATCAACAATATTTGGGAATATCAAGAATATCTGGGAATATTGAGAAAATATATGTGAATATTAGGGCATATCATGAATATCAAGAATATTTGAGAATATAAAGAGTATCAAGAATATCAAGAATAATAAGAATATTTGGGAATATGAAGAATATCAAAAATATCAAGAATATTTGGGAATATAAAGAAAAACGAAAATATCTGGGAATGTTGAGAGAATATATGGGAATATTTGGGCAAATCAAGAATATCAAGAATATTGAGAATATATGGGAATATAAAGAATATCAAGAATATCTGGGAATATTGAGAGAATATATGGGTCTTTTTGTGCAGCTTTGTTGCACAATTTTATTTTCTTGAGTTTATGTTTGTTTGAGAAATGTACTTTCGATAATCACAAGTCAATAAAAAATTTTTGCGTGAATCCACAGATTATCAGACGATAAAAAGGGATAACTAGGAAGCAATGAGCCGCTCATTGGGACTGATTGAAAAAAAAATATTTTGAATGGGTCATTTGAACGCAAAGGATAATCGTGGCATGGGATGGACATGTGTTAGGAAACTTGTTAAAGTGTACATTGTAGAATGTACATTCCCTTGTGTCCTGTCAAACTGATTCTTTGTGTAAAACTTGACGCGCACGGGGCACGCTCTCGTAGATTATATGCGATCTAAGTCTCAGGCTCTCTGCTTATATGCTAATTGCCAACCTTTTCAGACTCGCTGTCGTGCCGTGGGGTCGCTTCAAAAACGCACAAATCTCCATGTCAGCGGCACATCACTGTCAACCAGGATTAAAATCCGGTTTTTGATTCACTATGGAGTATAGTTCATGTGACGGGTGTCGATGAGAGCAATAATGGACCTACAAAAGAACCCCGCTCAGACATCTGTGAAATTCCATATCAAAATAAGCATCTATCTGATTTTTACTTACGACATGATACATGCCAAATTTTCGTACCAATAAAAACATGGACTCAGGAAGAAATATTTCAAGTTGAGGAATCGATTAGTGATGCATTCGAGACGATTTCGAGAAAATTCTGGATTTTCTTGAAAGATGTTTAGGAGAACTCAAGACTTGATGGAGATCGAGAATCTCGAATAAAATGTTTCGAGATTCTGGACTCGAGATCTCGAAATTTTTATTCGAGATTCTCGACTCGAGATCTCCAATTTTTTTATTCGAATTCTCGACTCGAGATATCGAAATTTTGTATTCGAGATTCTCGAGTTACATGAAGTTTTGAGTTCACCTGAAGATGTTTGCATGAAATCTCGAATTTTCTCGAAATCATCTCGAATGCATCACTAGAGTCGAGTCACAGATAAGCTAGATCGGGAATTTACTATTCAAAATTACCTACAGCCTAGGGACCGTACTTAAATTACGTGACAGCTCCCTTCTGTGTTGGGGGGGTCAAGAGATTTTGTTACTATTTTTCACTTTAGGGGGGGGGGTCCTTCATTCCTGTATGGAATTCTTGGAAATTCACAAATGAAGCAAGTTACTAGCAGAAATTTTACAGAAATTAAAAATGAATTTAACTTTACGCGTCAAAGAAAACTGGCGAATAAAAAACGGAAGCCAACAACAAATTTTTAAAAAGTCAGGGCTTTAGATAAAATTTTTTTGTAAAAGTCAGAGAATTCATATAACTTTGAATAGATGTAAAGCAGAATAAATTGGAAATTTTTTAATTTTCATTTGAAATTGTTCTATTTCGCTTATAAAATATTTTATGTTCAAAATGTTACAAATGTAATATTCTCGTCTCTAAATTAAATTTTTTTTGCAGTAACCCTGATATAACATTCTTGTTAGTAATTTATTTGCTTTATATTTATATTTTTTTTTTGTATTCGCTTCCTCATAAAAAAGATCTTTTTAGTTGTAAATTTCATTATTTGTTTGAAAATTCAACAGTTTTGATAAAAAGTCAATCTTTTTGCTTGAAGATTCCATTATTAGGTAGAAAATTTGCCTTTTGAGAAAAATTCATATTTTGGTGTTGAAAAATCAATCAAAATGTTTTTTTTTTATAAAAATCCAACTATTTTTTTTATTTATCTTTTTGCTTTAGACAGCCATCTGATTTAGTAAAAATTTCGTCTTTCTTCAAAAAGAATGCAACTGTTTGGTAGAGAATTCTATAATTTTGTTAAAAAAAATTATCCTCTTTGGTCCAAAAAGTGTTTTGTTGAAAATTTAACTATTTCGTAAAGAATTCACATTTTCAGAAAAACTCTCATTTTGTGTTGAAAAATCGACTGAAATCTTTCTTGGATGAATATTGGACTATCTTTTTTTAAATTCCGCTATTTTTCTTTGTTAACAATTTACTTACTTAAATTTAATTGATAAATAATTTAATTAATTAATTTAATAATAAAAATAATTTAATCTGTCTGAGGAGAAAATTCATATTTTTTTGATAAGAATGCAACGGTTCGGTTGGAAATTCAATAAATTTGTTAAAAAATCTTCCTTTTTGGTACATACATCTAATTTTTTTCTTGAAAATTCAACTATTTTGTAGAAAATTCACCTTCTGAGAAAAATTCATATTTTTTGTTGAAAAATCAATCCAAATATTTTTTGGATAAAAATTCAACAAGTTTTTGTAATATTTGTCTTTTTGATTGAAGAAAACATATGTTTTAGTAAAAAATTCATATTTCTTGGATAAGAATGCAACTGTTTGGTTGAGAATTTAATAATTTTGTTGAGAACTAATTTTTGTTGAATTCCGTAGAAAATTTCCTTTTTGGGAAAATTGACATTTTTTCTTGAGAAATAAACTGAAATCTTTTTGTACAGAAAATTTGTTTCTGGCCCTAAGGTTCAACAATTTAAGTGATTTTTTTTTCATTCATCACTGAAAAATCTTTATTAGTTGAACATTCGTCTTTTTTATTTTGAAATTTATTCTTTTAAATGAAATTTCATCCTTCTTAGTTGGAATATCAACTGTCACACTTTTTTTTTGCAAATTTATTTTTTAAGGTTGAAAAAAATGCAGCGTTGGGCGCGGTTAGCACTTGGATGGGTGACCGCTTGGGGATACTGCGTGCTGTTGGCCCGTCGTGGGTGTGGTGGAGCCACACTGGTAGTAAATATGACAATGAACTTTCGAGTTCGAACTGCTAATCAATTTTTTTTTTTTATATGAATGTTAATGGTATTCGGATCTTAATGGTCAAGAAAAAAAATTTGTTGAGGAAAAATCATTATATTTTTTTGAAAATGAATTTTTCACCCTGCAAAGCATGTATTATCTCAAATACAAAAAAACGACTAGTTTCAAGTCTTATTATTCAATCTTATTATTTATTATTATTTAATTATTTTATCATTTATTATTATTCAATATTATTATTTATTATTATTATTAGTCAATCTTATTATTTCTGGAAACCATAAATTACGTAACGCAATTTCCCGACAATTTTGACACCCCCCCGCCCCCCCTATGTAACGCTATTTCCAACTTTTCCCTGTAGTTTTTTGCCATTATGTAACACTAAGCTAGACCCCCTCACCCCCCAAAAAGTATTACGCAATTTATGCACGAGCCCTTAGGGAGCATTCACATATTACGTAACATTAAAAAGGGTGGAGGGTGTTTGTGTTTCGTTACGCTTGTTTTCGGTTCACCATTGGTACACTCCCAGTGGTGCATTGCCCGTTTCCAGGCGCAGAAAATTCAGCGTGTTTTCAATTAACAAAAAAAAAACAAGACTATTTTTCGAAAAATAAGCTCTAGTCATTAATAATAATTAATAATAAAAATAAAATAATTTGAAAAAAACGTAAAAAAATCATACTTTCAGCCGTATTTGGTATTATTCTGAAAACCGACTCGTTTGTAGCACCTTAAGGGGCGAAGGATGTAAGGAGGACTGCACAAGTCAAGGAGCAGAAGTCGTAAGAATAGTTGCATGGGATAAGGGGCAATAGGTGTCAGAAGGGTTGTAGGTGTTTAGAGACAGGTGTTTCAAGGCGGATTGCCGGCCCCAAGGGGCGAGGTCTGTAAGGAAGGTTGCAGTAATTAAGGGGCGGATGTTTCAAGAAAAATTGCAGAAGTTAAGGGGCTGAGGAAAATTCTTGAATCAGCAGTGACAAGAAGATCTTTCTATAATATAGAAAGATATTTTCTTTTTTTTTTTGTCTTTTTGAATTTGGCAAGCATAAATTATTAAGTTCAAGCAGAACCTAGAAACAATATTGTTTTCATTCGTTCCAAAAACAACAGTCACTTTTGTTATTGCCACAATCGTACTCTGTTTAGTAGGAATCCTATAGATGAAAACTCCTAATTTCATAGAGAAAGATTTTTTGCTAGTTATAGTAAGTCATAGGGTGACCTCTATATTTCAAAATCAAAACTAGCAGAATTAAAAGAGTAGAATTCTCATTTTGTCGATCGCCTGTTATTATTTCGATTTATTTCTTTCCACTATGAATTTCAATGTAAGTTGTTATTGAAGATATTAAATCTTTGGTTGTTATGACTGACTTTCTCAATACATGGCGTAAAATAAAATGTATTTCAGCAATTTTTCTACATTTCTAATCCAGTCGAAGATGTTCTTCTTTTTCATATGATATGCGCGTTATATTTCGGCCGATCTATACTATCTTCTACTCGATTAGATTAGATGAATGACAGAATATTTTTATATTGTGAACCCTATTCCAGTTACATAAATTTCTTATTGTTTCTGAGTTTGCGAAATGAGTATCTGAATTCAACTTTCAAAATTATATGTACATATGCTTACAATTTTCCTGAAATTATTTTAAAAGGTACTTCAAATTCAATAATTAAATTATTATGAATATTCCCTTTGCCTGAGAATTTAGGCGAATCTTTCAGCATTGAAATATAAATCACGGTTATATTCATTTGAACAGCAATAATTATTGAATTAATTAAAATTTGCATAACAACATGAAGTAACGATTATTTGAGTGTTCTCTGAATTCAATTCTCAAAATTATATTGATATTATTATATTATTATATATTATATATTATATATTATTATTATATTGAATTGATTCAATATTCAAACGAAAATATTTGGGCAATGCTTTTTATGGTTTTAAATGATTGATTAATTATTGATTCTTTCAGAACTTGAATTTTCTGAAATGTATTCAAAAGCTTATTAATAAATCGAAACATTCAGGAATGTAAGTTGAAATTTAAGAAAAATATAAAGTATAGATAATTTGATTATTTGGATGTGAATAATTGCTTGAGGGTTTTTATGTTGTGAGCTGTGTAATTAATTATTAGCTGATTTTTTTCGCCACAATCTTGAATTACATAAAGATTGAATTTAAATGGTTTCAAATTCAGAAACATAAATTGATCAATTACTTTCAGGTCATGTAATTGAATACTGGATATAGTTTTCATAATAAAAGTTTATTTAAATTTGATATACCACTAATTAAATTATTTTTTGAAACGATTCTGATGATTTGAAACGAGCGTCTGCATTCAATTTTCAAAATGATGTTTTTATTTTTTCTGAAATTATTATGAAAGGTCACTGACATATTAAATATTAAGGAATGGTAGTGAATTATATATATTTTTTAATTTTGCGATGTTATGAAATGAGGATCTGAATTTTAATTCCAAAATTATGTCCACATGTCTTTTAATTTTCTCTGGAATAGTTTAAAGGGTTATTAATAATTGAAATTTTTAGAAAAATATGAAGTAAACATTATTTGAATGATTCCATAGAAATAATTCTTCAATGCTTTCATTGTTATGAAATGATTAGTCCATTATTTGGTAATTAACTTGGTTACAAAATTAAATAACATAAATATTTAATTTCAATTTTTCTATATCAAGTAACATAAATCAATTATTCACTTCGAGGTGATGTGATTGAATATTGGATACCATATAATTAGTATAATAAAGGATTATTTTTTCAAACATATCTCTATTACAATAATGTAATTTCTTATAATATTTATAATGTCAAATGAGTATCTGAATTCAATTTTCCAAATCATGTGTATACATCTTTTAATTTTTTCTGGAATAAGTTTAAAAGGCTATTGATGACTGAAATTTTCAGAAAAATATAAAATCAACATTATTTGAATGAGGCATGGAGGAGTGGCACTTGATGTATCTCCGAGATAATTACAAAACAAGAGAGGCATGTAACTTTATACAATTTTGAAAATTATATTTGGATATACATAATTATTTTAATTGTTCAGCGATGTTTCATCGTAGGATGTTGTTTTTCTGAATGATTTAAACGTTACAGTATGATAATTACTCAATGACTCAGCGATGTTTCTTGATTCACAGATATCCAAAAATGGACGTGAAATTAGGATTTATATTCAATTTTCAAAATGACATGTGCATATGTTTCAATTATTAGCAATGTATTCCTAACAGGCTCTTTTTTTTCTATACAAATTTATTTCAGTATTCAAGTGCAAATACATGTTCAATGATTTTTATATTGAGAACAGAGAATCGGATCAGAATAGGATTTTTTGAAAATTATAAGTATATTGATGCTCACATTTAAAAATATAGCCCTGATAGTACCCGTAAATGTCATTGTACAAAAATTATGTTTTTTTTTCTTCAAAATATTGAATTACATAACTTGCACTTGAAATCTTCAAATTATATATCGACATTTATGATCATAAATAGTAATAGTAAATTCTACGTTACATGGATTCACTGAATATGTTCTTTGAGAATATAATTTCAGCAAGAATTCGATTGGTCAAGAAACTTGATGAAATAGTGATTCGAAAATTGAGTACAGGGAATAACTCAAAGAATGAGTAATAGTCTAGTGATAATAAAAAATGAGATTCTTTCGATGATGGAAATTTCGTGGTTCCTGCTTTGGACGAATTATGTGAACCCATTG
Source organism: Andricus quercusramuli (assembly GCA_932178445.1). Classification (NCBI taxonomy): domain Eukaryota; kingdom Metazoa; phylum Arthropoda; class Insecta; order Hymenoptera; family Cynipidae; genus Andricus; species Andricus quercusramuli. The sequence goes on from CAKNXH010062240.1 coordinate 114,590, forward strand.
TTGTAGATTCATTGGTCATTGACTGTCATGCACTGTGTCACACAAGTACAATTTAAGGTAGCGTTGAATGATTTCATACAAAAGCAATCATCATCACACGCCAGTCGTGATTGGTCGACGATTCAGTACTGATCGACATTCTAGATAATAACGCAGTATCTCTAGAGCCTTTATAGCATATCCTGGTAGTGAAATCTATGCTGTTTAACATTCCTTTGTTGATACAGTTATAATTGTCAAAACCGGTAGCAATGAAACGATGAAGTCTCGGGACCGGAAATAATGACCGAGTTGGACTTTTTCCGCATCTCATTAGAAGCTAACGACAACAAATATTTGCGCTACAATGTATAAAGGATGCGCTACTTATTCCCATACTAAAATTGTATTAAGGGGGTCATCCCGTGTGACGGTTTCAAAAAATCGATTTTTTTGTTGCATAAATCCAATCTAGAGTATTTAGAGGGGCACTGCTGTCCTGAAAGTCTGAAACTCAAATTGAATGTTACGGTTCCTTAGTTTTGGCATTACAGTCAGCGGCCTAACAGATATAACACCCGAACATTCAAACGCGTGTTTCTCGAAACTACATTTTTTGAACTGGCGACCATGATTTCTCAAAAACGACTCAATTGATTGCTTTCAAATTTTAATGGAACATTCAGCACGCGTGGGACTATCGCCGGAACTAGGATTTTTGAAAAATATTGAACCGTTTTTTTTTCATGAAAAAATAGCCGAAAAAAATCATGAAATTTTCGGTCTTGATGTTTAAAAGCATATAAAAAATTTAATTTTTAGGATTTCCAAAAAATCCCAGTTCCGGCAATAGCCATACATCTATAGATTAACATCCAATTTTAATTTTTGATTTCGGATAAGCCACTCTGACAGAATCATGGTCGCCGTTTGCCTACCTTTTTTTATATGGTTGCCATTCGCTCAATATGAAACTCGCGAACATGATCATATTTATGCATATAAAAATTCAGAGTTACTACTAAAGATTGAATAAGTATGTAGTAAAAATGTGGAAGCTCTGTGTTTTTTAATTTCGCTACAAAAAATTTCGAAAAAACCTTTAAAAAAGGCTGTCACACAGGATGACCCCCTTTAAAGTGCCTAGCATCCTGGAAATCATTGAAATCCTGGTAAAATCCTAATTTTTTTCTACCTGAAAAAAAAAATTGGAAAAGTCCTCTAATTTTGCTCATTGTCCTGCAATTTTTATTCCCTTGAGGGGGAAAAAAATTGTTTTTGGATTTCTTCTCTGATGAAGAAAAAAATACTTCTGCATGAACCGTTTTTTTTTTAAGGTGCATGTATATAATAATCAGGGTGTCTACTCACCTGGATAAACCTGCAAATTTTAGGGAATTTTTTTCGAGAGCGTGAATAATTGTTTGTATACTTGTAATATGAAATTGAATATGGATTTTTTTTTATCTTAAGAGTAGTTTTGTATTAATTTTTTATATAATTTTTAAAATTTTTTTACTGATAGTTTACCTTTTTAGGCAAAAAGTCCACTATTCATTTGAAAAAAATGTATTTTGTTGAAAATTCTTTTTTTTTTGTAACTAATTAATTTCTTTCAACTAATAATTCAAGTTAATTAGTTAAATATTCCACAATTCTGATGCGAATTCTTTTTGTTGTTGTAAAATTAATTTTATAAACTATATATTTAGCTGTTCCATTCTTGGTTAAAAATTTTTTATTTATTTATTTTTTTTATTAAAAAAGTTACCTAGTTGGTTGAAAATTCAACTACTTTTTTGAAAATTATATGTCATTTTTAATAAAAATTCATTTCTTCTATTGAGAATTGACCTGTTCCGTTAAAATTTTCCTTTTTATGTTTAAAGATACCTTTTTCAAACTGAAAATTTAACTACTTCAGTTAAACATTTTTTTAACTAAAAATTTAACTATATCTTTTTGGTTTACAATTCATCTATTCAATACGGATATTCACCTAGTACCTAGTAGATCAAAAGTTTAAATACTTTCTTAAAAATATATTTTTCTGTTGTTGAAAAATTAATTTTTTAAATTGAAAATTTAGCTATTTTTGGAAAAATCGTGTTTTGAAATCAATTTTTTTAACTGAAAATTCAAGCAATCCAGTTGAATATTCTATAATTTTATTCAAAAAATCATCTCAATGAAGACAAAAATTGAAGAAAAATTTTTTAAGTTATAAAGGCCAATGTTTGGGAAAAAGTTGAATTTACGACTCAAAGATATGCATTTTTTACAACAAAAGGTGAATTTTTGAATTAAAAAGACCAGTTTTCAACAAAATAAGTGAATTTTTGTCTGAAAAAGATAAACTTTCTAGCAAAAATAAAACAGCTACATTTTAATTTGAAAAATTCATTCTCAACAAAAAAAAATTATCATGAAAGAAATATTTGAATTTTCAATAAAATTTTCAACAAAAAATGTTACTTTTTTACCAAAAAAAGACCAATTTTCAACAAAATAGATGAATTTTCGATTAAAAAGTATTAATTTTCAACAAAAAGTGGAATAATTTAATTTTCAGTCAGAGAAATACATTTTTAAACAAATAAAATATATTCACAGCAAAATAATCGATTTTCAACCAAATAAATAAATTTTCTACCAAGAAGATTGAGTAAATATGGGAAAAAAATTTCGACCTAAAATTAAGTTGAATTTTTAGTTTAAAAATTTGGTTTTCAATGAAAACACTAATTATCAACCAAAGAAAAATTAATTTCCAGTGAAAAAATGATTTTTCTAACAAAAAAGTGTAATATTTAACAAAATACATGAATTTTCAACAAAATAGTTGAATTTTCAAATGAAGAAGATAAATGTTTCACTAAGCATTGAATAGTTAAATTTTCAGTTAAAAAAATAATTTTTATAAATGTTTAAAAAATAGTTGAATTTCGAAAAGAAAAATTTTTCAACTGAAATGGTGAATTATGAACAAAAAAAATTAATTTTCGACAAAATAGATCCACTCAGTGGATTTTTTCTAAGGAAATAGCATATAGTGCGCGCGAAAATTTCTAGTTATTTAAAATTCAGATTTGTGAAATAAGGTATTCCTTTCTTTGAATTTAAGAGCAATCAGTTATTTATAAGAAGTTAAATCAAATTATTACTTTATTTTTCTGGAATGTTTTTAAATTTTTAAAATGTTCAATGCATAATTTAAAAAATTACTTAAAATGTTCCAAATTATTTTTTGATGACCGAGAATGGAATTGCTACATTTTTATATAAAAAACTGAATTTTCAACAACAAAAAGCATTTACTCAAACACTTTTCAAGCTAACTTTCCAAATGAATAGTTTAATTTTCTACCAATATAGTAGAATTTTTAACAAAAAAAAAAAGAAATTATTCAACACATAGTTAATTTCAACAGAATAATTTAATTTTTTATCAAATTATTGAATTGTCAAACTAAAAAGACGAATTGTCGACAAGCAAGTTAATTTACGAGCAAATATTTGAATTTTGCACTACAGTGGTGAATATTCAAGAACAACCAAATTTATTTTTCACAAAGTAGTTTATCTTTAAACTAAATAGGCGATTCTTCACAAAAAGAGAATCAATTCTGAAAGAAATACGTAATAGTCTATGTTAAAAAAAAAAGATTTTAATTTCAAATCAAAAACAGTCAAATTCATCCAGAAAACAAAAATTTTCAATAAAATATTGGAATCCTCAACCGAAACAGAAAAAAAGATTAATTTTCAACCATATAATTGAATTTTCAATTAAAAAAGATGAATTTCGAACCAAGTAGTTGAATTCTAAACTAAAAACTATAATGGTTGCAACCAACAATGAAGTAGTCCAATTTTCAGTAAAGAAAAAATTAATTTAAAAAAAAAAATCTTCATCCAGAAAAATCAGTTCAACTTCCAACCAAAAAGTTGAATTTTCGACCAAAAAGATGATTTTTTAATCCAGAAGATATTTTCCAACCAAAAATTCAGTAAATAAAGTTTCAGTTAAACAAATTAATTATGAACAATAAAATTAACGAATTTTCAGCCGAATAGTTGAATTTTCAACCGAAGAATAATTTTCAACCGAATAATTAAATTTTCGACCAAATTATAGAATATTGAACCAACTGAGATGAATTTTGAACCAAAATATAATAATAGAATAATAGTGTTTTAAAATAATAATAAAAATATATGTTTTCAAAATTAGTTTAAAGTATTATTTTTAATATTGCCTCATTCAAACTACTTTTTGAAAAATTCATTGTTTTGTTGAAGATTTATTATTGTAGTATAAATCGAACTATTTTGTAGAAAGTTCAACTTTTTAAATTCAAAATTCAAAAATTTTGTTGAAAAATGTAGTCCTTATATTTAGATGTAACTATTTCGTAAAAATTAAATTTTTATTTAAAAAAATGTATGAAGGAAAATGAAATAGAATGAATTTCAACTCTAGATAACTCGTCCTTCTGGTTTTAAAATTTACCAGTTTGTTTCAAAGTGTATTTATTTTGTTGAAAATTCGTCTTTTATGGTAGAAGTCTTCTTAACGGAAAATTCATATTTTGGGTTAAAAATTCATTCTCTTCAGTCAAAAATTAAACTGTTGAAAAATAAACTACTTGGTGTAAAGTTAAACTACTTTTTGAAATATTCATTTTTTTTATGATTCCAAATTTTAGTAGAAAATTATTATTTTATATTAATTATTATTATTAGTAATTTTGTCGAAAGTTCGACTTTTTTACTTCAAATTTTTACAATTTGATAGAGAATTGTACAATTAGGTTGATAACAAACTTTTTTATCGAAAATTCTTATTTTTGTTTGAAAATTAAACAATCTTGTTAGAAAGCAAATTCATTATACGTAAATTTAACGATTTGGTGAAAAGTTAACTTTTTTGTTGAAAAATAATATTTTTTAGTCAAAAATTCAACTTTAAAATAAATTTAATAGAAAAATCAAATGTAAGTTTAGAATTTTAGATAACTCGTTTCTTTGGTTTTCAAATTTAACACCTTGGCTGAAAGTTCATGTATTTTTCTGAAAATTCAACTATTTGGTAGAAAATTAATCTATTTTATTGCGAATTCGTCATCGTTCAGAAAATTAATTCTGTTTGTTGAAAATTTATCTTTTTCATTGAGGAATCAACTATTTGGTTAAGAAGTCGTCTTTTTTTAATTCAACTATTCCAAGCAATCTTTATTATCATCAGAGAGTAATAGAAAATTTTTTAACGTCTTTTCCGACTAGAAGGAAATATCAGTTAAATTTATTTAAAATAATTCTTCTTTTTTCTTCCAGAAAAAAATTATTTAAAATGATTTGCAATTTATATCTCTATCTAGTCTGAAAAAACGTTTAAAATGTTCTGTTTTTCTCTGATGATAATACAGATTCCGGCAATCGGAAGTTTTGTGGTTCGATTCCCAGCGGAGCAAAGGAGAAAATTTTTCTTCAGTAAAAAATTATTCGAATTCAACTAGTTTAAAATTCTCTTTTTTTTATTGAAAAATTTGTTCTTTTTCGAGAAATAAATTTTTTTCGTTGAATATTCAGCTATTTGGTTGAAAATTGACTTTTTTTATTGAAAATTCATCTTTTGTGGTAGAAAATTCAAGTTTCTTGGTATAAATTGACGTTTTTTGTAAAAAATTTGTTCTGAAAAAATGTATTTTTTTTCTTGAAAATTTAACAATTACTTTGTAAATTTATCTCTTGCTTGAAAGTTCAATTATTTGGTAGAACATTTTTTTTTTGTTGAAAATTTAACTATGTTTGAAGACAATTTTGGCAAATAATAAATTCAACTGTAATTGCTATTTGATTAT
>CAKNXH010062241.1:0-18323 GCA_932178445.1 Andricus quercusramuli
ATTGTGCGCCGAAACGTTTGGTTCAATTAAAAATTAATTGAATTATTAATTCTGACCCTAAAGCCAAAATCAACATCCAATATTATAAACAATTATTTCCATCGAGGGTCAATATAATCTCTCCCCACTGAATTTTATTATTATTTTAATAATATTATCTTTGAATGATACTAGAAATTGATTTTTTTTTAATTTGTAGCTTTTTGTCCACTTTTTACTTTGAGTGAGTTGATGTTTACTTAAATTCAGCCAAAATAATTGTTTAAACAAATTATTACTTTTCATGGCTATCTTATTCTAATTGCGGTTTTTTCTTTACTTTTTAACTTTTTGCCCATTTTTCAATAAGAGTGAAGTAATAGCTAATTCAAGTTGACCAAAATAATTTTTGAAACAATTTATTATTATTGTTATTAATATTCTCTCCACTTAGTGGTAGAAAGTTGCGGTTTTTTTCTTAAATCTATAACTTTTTGCCTATTCTTTATTCACAGTGACTTTACAATTATTTCAATAATCAAAAATAATTGGTTAAGCAAATTATTGTTGTTCATAAATAGCTTCATCTTTGTACTAATAAATGCAAGTTAATAAAAATGTTTATTTGAACAATTTATCATTGTCTATTACTATCTTCTCTTAAATTAATGCTAAAAAGTTGCTTTTTCTGAAATCTTTAGTTTTGCTTTGATTTTTTAGTTATGAACAAATAATAAGTGAAACAATTATATTTCATTATTATTAATTATTATTATTAATATCAATAATATTTTAAATAGTATTCTACTTTTTCAAGTGAATTATTTTCGCTCTTTCCCAATGTTTAAAAAAATAATTCACACAATAAAGCTACCTTACACAAGAGAAAAACAGAACAAATTAAAAGCAATTATTATATGATATAATTCCATGTTCTATATAATGAAAAACAGGCCATAAAAAAATTATCTTGTACTTTTCCCATTCCTTTCTTATCGTTATTAGTGATGTAAACTCTAAGGCAAATTATGAAAAATTTTATGTTTGTCTGATTATTCAGTAATTTCAACTGAAAAAATAATCGCCCTATCTAATGAAACATTCATATTGACTGTGTTTCGGTTATTCAACTCATGTTAAAGTTTTGTTCTGAATTACAACAAAAAGTTTATTGCAAAGCGTAAAATAAAAATTTGGAATTGAGCGTATTTTCACATCATTCTGCCTTCAGCAAAATATATGCACGAAAAAGATTGTTTAAAATATCTTTCCCTATAATGTTTATTTATTATTCTGTTCATAACTAAAAAGGCAAAGCAAAGTTAAAAATTTCTGAAAAAACCGCAACTTTCCAGCACTCATCTAAGAGAAGATAATTATAAACAATTATAAATTGTTTAAACAACCATGTTTGTTGGTTTGCATGACTTATTAGTTCACTAAGTAAAAAGTTGATCAAAAGTTGAAAATTTCAGAAAAAATCGCAACTATCTGGCATTAATGTAGATAAAGATAGTTACGAACAAGGATCGATATTTCAACATCATTCCTTAAAATCATAGAAACTTCTATTTTGCAGAGATTTAATTGTTGATATGACAAATACTTTAAGCGTGTTTGACTTCGTAAAATCACAGATATGAGATTGTATATGATTCGTGTGAGAATCTGGTTAGTGTGAGTGAGACGCTAAATGATAAGAGCACATCAGCACGTGTCTGACACAAAGCCATTGAGTGAATATATCCTTGTCGAACTTGGCCGTACTCTAAAAATATATATACCAGGCCATATCTGAGAATTCGTCAGTTGCCTCCTGCAATGATGAAGTCCCTTTTCGGTGTTCCTGCCATCATGTTGATGGTCTTGTGCTATATTGGTAAGTATAATAAGAATCATTATTATTTCAGTACGTGGCAAATGTCGATCCTTCGTCCACCATATCTTTAAAATTTGGGATTCATGAATTTCGTTTGTCTTTTCACAGAAATATCATCAGCAATGAACCCAGGAGAGGAGAAGGGAAAGGGTGTAACGGATTGGATAATGAAACCGATGGGGAATAAAAGAATGCGACCTTTTAATCGTGCTACTGGTAAATTCGCACAAAACTGGGGTTCTTCTATAGTATCTGAAATGCCTGCTTCAGATTTAACTTCGATTAGGACACAAGAGAGAAATGACGTAGAAGATGGCCCGTTACCTGCAATTCCACACCAAGAAGAATCTGAAGCTGACTACCAGCGTAGGCTACGGGGTAACGCATTTGTTACTACTCCACATGCAAGAAGACAGCCTAAGCCTAAGAATCAGCCAGATCATACCCATCATGATGATAATCGGCTTCTAGAGCAGGGATCTGTAGCAGGGTTTGACACACACTTCAATCCAGCACAGCAGAACCTTTGGAGTCAACCAGGGTATTCATATGCTAACTCTCAGAATCCAGGGCGGACGTCTGTGGCAGGGAATCACCTAGAACCTTCCACCTTGGAATCTTTGGAATCACAACATTTGCCTTGGAATCAACCAGGTCATAAGAAACATACATCAAAAGCACGAAGAGTCGCGAGTAAAAAGAAGAGTTCCTTTGTTGATACTCCACATCTAGGGCAGGCATCTGTAGTACAGAATGAACCATACCTTTTCCCTCAAGTAGAGCAGAACCTTCGTAATCATCCAGATGATACCCAAAATGTTAATACTCACCTCCTAGGGCAGGGACCTGTAGCAGCGTCTGCCCAAAACTTTTTCCACCAAGGAGGGCAGAACCTTTTGAATGAACAATGGCTTCCATATGCTAATGCTCCGAACCCAGTAGAGGCATCTGCAGCATGGAATGACCCAAACCTTTCCCATCAAGGACAGTTTAACCTTCGGTATCCACAAGAGAATCCATTTGCTAACGCTCATAATCTAGAGCACGGATCCGTGGCAGGGAATGATCAATACTATCTCACTCTAGGACATGGTACCGAACATTATCACCCAACTTCACGAATGCCGGAGAACACTCTACCTTTTGAACCATATGGACATCGACACCTTCGACTTGCTAACGCTCGTAATCTAGAGCACGGATCCGCAGCAGGGAATGACCAATACCATATCACTCAAGAACATTCTATCGAACAATTTCACCCAGCTTCAGGAATGCCGCCGAATCCTCTATTTGATGAAAGAGCTGTAAATCCACATGATCCGGGTTTCCATGGGCATGGTGGATCTGGCCATCATCAACAACACTTCCAATAGAATTAAATAACCATATGGAAACCTAATACAGAATTTTAATGGAAAAATTCTGAATGAAACACTTATATTTTCAAATTACCTTTTTTATGTAATATATCTTTAATTACAGGCACTTTTTACTTAAACTATTCTACTTCTGCTGATATCTGCCGTTCAATGAACTTTGTTTGTCATATAATAAAAAACAGACTTAGAAAATTATGTTGTACTCTTTTCATTCCTTTTTCATCGTAATTAGTGATGTAAACTCTAAATTGAATCATGGAAATTTTCATATTTGACTGATTTTTCAGTAATTTCAACTGGAAAAATAATCGCCCTAAATAATGAAACAATCAATATTGCTGGCTGAAACGATCACAGAAATAATGGAAGATAAACTTTACATCGATTTCCGACGAAAGATTCTCTGCAACAAAAATTAACTTCACAGGATAAACTTTACACAAATATCAATAAACTTTCTTTTGTTCTTCCATGACAAACACATCTATTTTGAAAGACGCGAAGTTGGCTGAACAAAACTTTATCGCTCTAAAAAATTTCCTGCAACAAATTTTATTCTAAGTTTTTTCTGTGATAACTCTCTTGAAATGACTGATTTACAGTCAAATGATCATATAACTGAATTTTACTTGTTTCGGTCATTTTCTTATTGAATATTTTCTTGTCACGGATTCAACATTTTTTTAATTTATTCATTCTGGTGAATAGTTACTCTCTTCATAATCCAAGACCAAGAATGTAAATATAAAATATGTGTGTGTAAAAGTTAGTTTATCCTTCTATTAAAAAGACCCTTGGCGGAGATAACGTTCGATCGGATAACAAACCTTTGAAGTATTCATCAAAAGCGAAGTGCATAATTTTATTCACAAAATTCGAAAGATTTTGGATAATTACCTATAATGAAAACATTGCTGACTTTATTTCAGAGAGTCTGACTAAAATATTTCGTGAATTATAATCAGACAATGGTCCAATTTATTAAAATAACGAATGTCAAGCGTATATGATTTTAACAAAACAGCGCGATGGTGTGTTATCGTTAACTCTATTGACACAATGAGATCATATTGTAGAACTGTGAACATGACGCAGTCTGTCTTCAAATGAAAAACATTGCCTGCTGATTGTTTGCAATAAGTGAAAAAAATAAGAATTGTTTGTATAGAACGAATGAGCTATAAATTTATTACGCATATTCAACCCAGCTGATAATTTCTGTATAGAAACCTTTAAGAGTCCTGGATATGTTCCTGGACACAATCCTGTACATGAGCCTGCACAGGTTATCTGGACATCTTTGTATGCTATTTCGTATCCAGGAACATGTCCAGGATCCTCCGAGGTTCCTGCACAGGTACTTTCAGCTGTGAAGGTCTTAATGCGCTACTTAATAGTTATAATAGTAGTTATAATCGTTGAATTTTCAACCAGAATGATAAATCTTTAACGAAGGAGAATAACTTTCTACCAAAAAAGAGAATTTATCATCAAAATACATAAAGTTTGAACCAATTAGTTGAATTTTTCTTTGTTTATTCAACTATTTTTGCATTTTAATTAAAATCTATCTTTGCTAAAATATGCACTGTTACATTTTTCCTTGAGAATTAATATTGTTCGGTTGATAGTAAAACTATTTCGTTAAAAATCAATTTTTTTATTGAAGATTCATCATTTCATTTAAAAATTCATTTCTTTGATTAAGAACTTAAATAGTTGGTTGAAAATGCGTTTTTTTTTTGTTGGGAATAATTTTTTTAATCTGAAAATGTAACTATTCTATTCTCAGTTTTGAAATTGACATTCTCATTTTGAAAATATCATTCCCTGATTCAAAATTTAACTGTTTGATTCAAAATTCACGCATTTTGTTGAAAGTTATTTTGTGGTAGAAAATTAATCCTGTTCATAAAAAATTCATTAAAAATTTATCTACTTGATTGAATGTTGAACTCTTTTGTTAAAGATTAATTCTATTCTTCTTGAAAATGGATAATTTCAGTTGAAAGTTTATAACTTTAGTTGAAAATTCATTTTTGTTGTTGAAAATTCAGCGACTTCTTTGAAAGCTGAACTACTTTGTTAAAATCTATTTTTTTTCTTGGTGAGCTCTCCTGCTTTATTGTTTAATATATTATATTAGTGACTAATTCCCCATTTGGGATCAAAATTTATTTCATCGGTTAAAAATTGAACTATTTTTGTTTGGGAATTTATGGATTATACAGAAAATTAATCTTTTTTGATAGAAAATTAATCCTCTTATATAGAGAATGAATCTTTTTGGGTAAAAGGAGAACTGTTTCCTTAAACAATGAACTATTTGATTAAAAAATCATCATTTTGGTAGACGGTTCAGCATTTTAATAAAAAATTCACTTCTCTCGTTGAAAATTGATCGGTTTGGTGGAAATTCTGTTTTTTAATGAATTTTTCAATTGAGAACATAGCTAATCCATTTTGCTAAAAAAATTCGCATAATGAAAATGACGAAAATTAAAGATTCACTAATGTAAAATTTTATTATTTAACTTTAAATTAATTGAATTTGTGATTCATCATTTATTATTCAACAAAAAGATAAATTTTGAACAGAACATGATTGATTTTCAACCAAAAAAGAGAATTATCAAGAACTTAATTAAATTGGCAGCAAATAAATTAATTTTTAAATGAAATAGCGTGAATCTTCAACGCAAAAAAAAATGAATTTTCTTCTTAATAGCAGAATTTCCAGCCCAAAAGATGAATTTTTTATCAAAAAAAGAGGAATCTTCATCAACATAAATGAATTTTCAATCAAGAATATTAAATTTCTATTAAGAAAGCTAAATTTTGGACAAAAAATGGAATAGTTAATCTTTTGAATAAAAAAATTAGTTTTAAATAGAAAAAAAAACAATTTTAAATAAAAGAAATTAATTTGCATCCAAAAAGGTTAATTTTCTACCAAAAGATTCATTTTTAATAGAAAACATTTGAAACACAATGTAGTTTTTTGAAAATGTCGAATACAAAATTCATAAGCCTTTCAAGCCTTTTTAAAGGTTTTAGATGAATCAAAAATTTGTATCAGATTTCCCAGAAAAAATAACAATAATTTTTTTTCAATTAATATTATAAGAATATTTAATAAGACAATATAATTATTACTGAATTCCTGGAAAATTTCTAAATCATTTTTTTAAACAAATTTTTAAAAGAATATATTAAAAGATTTCAAAATCAATTTTTGAGGTTTAAATCATTCTTTCCAGCCTAAAATTGCTTAAAATTATATAATTCCGAAAATTTAGAAATTTTTTCATTCATTCTTCAAGTCAACATTGAAAATGATGAAGTGGATATATATTTTTTTAAATATTTAAACTGTCCAATATACGAAATTTGAAACTTAAAATTCTGCAGTTTAACGAGTTTTAATCAAAAATGTTTCAATTGGAAAGGTTTAACATCTTTTATTTTATACGCGAAAATTATTGAGCCTTTGAATTAACAATTTTTTAAGCTTCAATTTTAAAAGCTTAAAATTCAAAATTATTCCATTTGAAGTGTTTTAATTTACGGTTCAGTTTCTACAACTTCAAATTGTTCAAATTGTTCAAAAAGTTGTTCTTTTTCGACCTAGGATGACAAATATTGAGAACATTGCAATGAACATTGTTTCTTGTTTTTTCAATAAATATTATATAGTATTGTCTTTCCATATTTTACCGTTTCTTTGAAGTTTAAACATTTCGATAACAGCAGTCATCTACACAACCTAATTTAAAATTATCTCTTTGCAATATTCTCAATATTTGTCATCCTAGGCCGAAAAAGAACAACTTTTTTGCTGCAAAACCTGTGATTGATTGTACCTGTTTATTTGTATATTCTTGTTGAAATAGTTTTAGTTTGCTGTGCTTTTTTGTAAAAAATTTTCCACCAGGGATAGTTTGATTTCCTAATATTGAAAACGTGGAAAATAGAAAAATTTAATAAAACAACACAATAGTCTGATATTGTTAACTCTATTAACACAATAAAAAGACCAGATTGTGAAACTGTAAATGCGACGTAGGCTTTCTCTAATTTAAAAACATTGTCTTACGATTGCTTGAACGAAGTTAAGAAAGAAAATAATATTTTACAATATTGAAATGATAAGGATTCAATGGCCTTCAAATTATTTATACCCATTCAGGGTCTTCAAGCCTTACTTTTCAACAGAATTCTGTTCTTGATTTTCAACATTTGTTTCAGAAGTAGATTTTTTGAATTTTTCATAAGAAATTTCAATTATATAACAAGCTTTTTGAGAATGATTTGCCTTGAAAAAGGATGTACAGTTTCCTTCTCAAAATTCTTTTACAGGAGCCTACAAAATTAACTGTAAAGGTACGTGTACAGGTTCATGTCCAGAAACATGTCCAGGATCCTCCGAGGTTCCTGCACAGGAATTTTCAGCTTGGAACCCTGTTGGAAAAATTTTCACAAAAAAGTACAGAAAACTGAAAGCATTTTCGCAGGAATCTACCAATAAATACAATAAATTACAACTAAAATTATAGGAAAGTAAAACTTTTTCTGTTATTGAGACGAATTTTCTACTTTGTCGCGGTTTTTTCAAAAATATTTTACTTTCTTTCCAATTCTTAATTGCAGAGCGGTTAATATTCTATTATTATTAGAGATGATTTTTTGAACAGCTTATTATCATTGTTAATAATATTATATTTGAATAATGCTAGACAATGCAGTTTTTTCTGAAATTTCAACTTTTTGTTTGCTTTTCACTTGGAGTGAGCACAATTTTTATTCGCGCTACATTGGATGGACTATCAATAACCCTATCTGAAAAGTAAACATTAATTAGGTATTATCTCGCTCTCATTGAAAATTGGACAAAAAGTGAAATTTTTTGGAAAAACCCGCGACTTTATAACTTCATTCTAAGAGAAAATTACTAAAAAAATGTTTGAAAAAGAAGATAAGGATCCTTGGTTTGTAAATTTGGCAAATATTCAAATTCCTGATTCAGTTACAGATATTCTCAGATTAGGTATAGGTTTTAGTAACCATGTGATAAAAACTAAATCGAAACAAATGATGGAGATAAAAGATGTTGAGTCATGTATACACAAGATTCCAATATTGGACCAATAGGATTTCTGGAAAAAGGTTTTACACTCGCCAAAGAGCTTTGTTGATAAGAATTGTCTGCACATTAGTAGTATTGATAGTAAAATTTCTCAAGGTCTTAAAATAATAAAAGATTTCCTGAAAAACAACCCTGATATAATTTGCATGAATGCTGATACAGGCAATATTACAGTTTGTATGAAGGAATCAGATTATATTAGGGATGTGGAGGATTCACTTTCCAATCGTGATAACTTTAATTTATTGAATGAAAATCCGTTCAATCAACTGAGAAGAGACACTTTGAAGATTCTAGACATTTGGAGGAAGAAAGGACTTTTGGTAAAGGATAGAAGATGGACTGATATAAATACCGAAAACACAGTTCTTGCAAGATGTTATGGCTTGAGATTCATAATTCATAAATTCAAGGTCAGGATGGTAATATTATCACCAACTGGTTTAGGAAAAGTACATATTCAGGTAGAATTTTAAATTTCTATTCGGCTCATCCTTTTCAAAACAAAATTGCAGTCATCAAAAACTTAGTTGACAGAGCTCTAGGTTTCTCCCACATTCCATTTCACAAAGAGAATTTGAATATTGTTAGGAATATCCTTTTTCTTAATCATTACACCCAAAAGTTAATTGAGCAACATATCACAATTATGATTCAAGGAATCAAAAACAAACAAAGTAACATTTTATCAACAGATAATCACAAAGAATTGAAAGAATATAGTTCTTTTAATACATTTATTCTTTCTTCCTGTCAAGTTCCGAAAAATATTGAATTCATCTTGAAAAAATGTAATACTCATACTATTTTCCATATACCATTTAAAATGGATTCAATAATAACTTTTGGTAAAGATCCTTCATATAAATTTAAAAAAGGTGGTTTTGTTTACAAGATCACTTGCAAGATCTAGGGTGGAGGAATACAAAAGTGATGTTCGTTTGGGACGTTGTAACAAGAGTGTTCTTGCTAGACATGCGAAGGGGTTTGTTGATGTTGACCATAAGTTGGACTGGGATAATGTTGAAATTTTACAAAGTGAATTCATGGAAATGCGTCATATTAAAAAACAAAATAAGTTGTCTATAAATTGAAGAACTGATTTGGATAAATTAAACAAAAGTTATTCTATGCTGTTTGAGCACCGAAACGTTGGTAAATATTATGGATGCTTTCATATTGTGATTTGATAATGATAAAACTAAGAAAAAGCGAAATAAGTGAAAAAGAGAAGAAAGGGGATTTGGTTGTTTGCCTTCCCTTTTTTCTTTCTTCTTTTGTTTTTGTCCAAAGAAACAAATTTTTTTGTTTTTAGGAATTGTAATAGGAGCATTTTGTGGTGGTTTTCCAAATCTGGTCGTTGAATTCTTGTTTTATTGTCAGGAATTCTATACATTAACTAGATTATTGGACGTTAAATGGGACTTTGAATTTGATTTTGATCTAATTTTTAATTCTTAAATTCCAACCATTCTCTCCAAACACGGTCACGAATACCGTGAAGAGTCCATACAAGAAATGTTTTCAATCCAAGACAGTGTTTTAGCGAGGATAACGCAGGACACTGACGGTCTACCCACTTCCAAATCGCATCATGTAGTTTGGAAAGTTTGTTGGCAAATGTAGCAGTTTCTTGAAGAAACTCAGCTGAACCTTTTCCAGAAATTCAAGAGACGTCTGGCCCCATACTTGGACCAAGAGTCTTTTTTGGAACTGCTTATGATTTTTGAAGTAGTACCCGCTGCCGCAATTGCTGAACTGACAAATTTTCTCGTGGCATTAACAATCTTACAAGAATTTCTGTGAATTACACAAAGGTAATTTTTAAGATCTACAAAAGTAGGCTGGACTACACTTCTGCGGTGTCTAAAGTGTATCTCGATTACCGAATGGAGGGTAAAAAGATTGTCCAAGCAACGACCCTTTCTATAATCAGATTGGCGTTCGGAAATTGCATTATGGTCTCTCCTTGAAGCATTCAGTCAATCAGCTGAAATTTGCGCTGAAATTTTTGCAATGTGCTACTTAAGTCTCCGTAATTTTGTTAAATAGTTGTTCCGAATAGAGTAGCCTGATAGCAGGCAGTCTTTCAAAAAAACTATATCTAATAAGGTTAGATCCCGCTCCTAATTATTTCAAAATATAGTAAATCTCGAAGTCAGTTGTAAGACGTTACATTGGTAATGTTAGGTTCGGCAAATTTCTTACGCCTCTTATTGCTAATAGACCAAAAGGTTGATGAGTCATGGGCTGAAGCTATCTCGTCAACAATATTATTTTCATACTGGTTTCTATTATTCTGTGAGGTTTTCAAATGTCTCTTCTTAGCATCAAAATATTCCGCACGAATCATTTCATTATTATCATTTCCTTGAAAGTCCAGAAATACTACGATCATGCTACTTCCAGCCACGCGCCAATCCTTCTCGAACCAAGTTTTGTCAGCTGATCTGATCCCCATTTCACCAAACACTTTCTGAGTCGTACCTAATTATTTCGCAGTATTAGGAATAACAACTATTAAATTATTATCGTTCAAGAAGTTAAAATTTCCATTAACTCGTGTAGTTTCATTCTTTCACATCATGCTTTCGGCGAAATCGAAACATTTACTGTCATCAAACATTAGCTTTACATCTCTTGGATGTGATTACACAAAAATAAATACATAAATTTTTTGGAAAAAAATGCTATTTGAGGATGGCGCAAGCCCCATGAAGTTTAACACGTACTTTCCATGAGAGAAAAAGACGTTTTTGTAAATTTAAATCAGAATCCTCAATATTACTTTTCAAATATCACCCCCATAAGTCTGTTTTATGGGGTCTCAAAAAAATCCCATCAGTGAAAAAATGGGTTTTGCGGGTTTTTGACGCTGATCATGACTTTTTTGTGTTTTTTTTTTTAATGCAAATTGTTTCGGATACATGAAATACTACTTGATCCAACGGCTAATCGTTTGCGACGTTGCTGCACGATGAGGTTTCTTAAAAGTAACAATCAGTCTTTTTTCATCTATCGGGCGAATATTTTTCGTAGCTGTTAAATAACTTTTCAAGGTTGTTGCAACGCACACAAACGGGCTGTCTTTGAAGAACGGTATTTGAAGAACGGATTGAGGTCGATTTATTTTCGAAGTTTTTATTCTATCTGGTATGGTAATCTGAATAATTTCCTTCGATTCTTTCATGTTATCTAAACTGATTTTGCTGAAAGTTTGAACCCGTTGAGCAGTAGCCAAGGCTAGCAAGGTAACAAGCTTTCTTGTAACTTATTTAAACTAAGATTTTCATTATGCCCTAGAGAAGTTAAAAATTCGAGAACAGAGGTTGGTTCCCAAACATAATCGTATTTTGTTTTTTGAGGTTTGAGAGTTGCAACGCCTTTAAAGAATCTTTTTAAACAAGGATTGTTGCCAATTTCTGTTGAAACAATGAGCGATACATCAGTTCTATAGGTAGTCAAGGTTCCGTATGAGTTAACACATTCAAATTGTTCGGCTAAAAATTGAATTATCTTAGAGATTGAAGCTTCGAAAGGTGAGATATCTTCTCGGTTGCTAAGCTCCCACCATAGGCGTATTGGTTTTTCATACTGTTTGATTGTATTAGAGGTTAGAGATGCAAAAACCATCGGAGATGCTTCCTGGTGGATTCCTTTCAGTTCGAACGATTGCCGGATAATTTCCCGGCAACCAGGGTAAGGTTCATCGGATGTTGTTTCCTGAAAGGAGATGTTAATAAATTTTTTCTTTCTTTGAGTATAATTGGTTTAGTTGTGAGCAGGCTATTAAACCACTTTTTGGCTTTGGAACCACAACTACTCCTACTGCTTTGTCCACGATTATTTTCTGTAAGACCCTTGAAATAATCGAGAAAGGGGGAAAAGCGTTGAAATAGTAATTTGTCCAACAAACAGTATATGCATCTACCGCTATAGCTTCTGGATCTTTGAGCCAAGAAATAAATTTTGAACATTTAACTATTCTGGTAGAAATGTCACCTCTTTTATTAAAAATGAAATTGTTTTGTTGACAATGACTGTGTTTCGGTTATTCAACTTAAGTAAAAGTTTTTTTCTGAATGACAACAAGTAGTTTATTGCAAAGCGTCAAATAAAAATTTGGAATTAAATATATTCTGATATAACTGCCCCTCCAGCAAAATATATGCGCGAAAAAGAAAGAGGTTGTTTAAAATATGTTTCCCTATAATGTTTATTCATCATTTGTTCATAACTAAGAGAAGATAGTTCTAAACAATTATGAATAGTTTAAACAACTATGTTTGATAGCTTGCATTATTTATTAGTTCACTAAGTAAAAAATTGATCAAAAGTTAAAAATTTCAGAAAAAAAATCACAACATTTTAACATCATTTATAAAAATCATGGAAAACTTTCTTTCCAGTGATCTAATTGTTGGCATGACAAATACTTTGATCGTGTTCGACAAAGTCATTGAGTGAACATATCCTTGTCGAACTTGGCCTTATTCTAGGCATATATATACGAGGCCATATCTGAGAATTCGTCAGTTGCCTTCTGCAATAATGCAGTCCCTTTTTGGTGTTCCTGCCATCATGTTGATGGTCTTCAGATATATTGGTAAGTATAATAATAATCATTATCATTATTTCATTACGTGGCGAATGTCGATCCTTCGTCCATTATATCTTTAAAATTTGAGATTTATGAATTTCGTTTGTCTTTCACAGAAATATCATCAGCAATGAACCCAGGAGAGGAGAAGGGAAAGGGTGTAACGGATTGGATAATGAAACCGATGGGGAATAAAAGAATGCGACCTTATAATCGTGCTACTGGTAAATTCGCACAGAGCTGGGCATCTCCTTCACTACTTGAAATGCCTGCTCCAGGTTTAACTTCGATTAGGAAAGAATGGAGAAATAACGTAGAAGATGGCCTGTTACCTGCAAATCGACACGAAGAAGAATCTGAAGCTGACTACCAGCGTAGGCTACGGGGTGACGCATTTGTTACTACTCCATGTTTAAGAAACTTCCCTAAACCTAAGAAGCAACCAGATCATACCCATCATGTTCATACTCGGCTTCTCGAGCGGGGATCTGGAGCAGGGGATCACCTAGAACCTTCACCTTTGGAATCTTTGGAATCTCAATCTTTGCCTTGGAATCAACCAGGTCATAACAAACATGCATCAAAAGCACGAAGAGTCGCAAGTAAAAAGAAGAGTTCCTTGGTTGATACTTCACATCTAGTGCAGGCATCTGTAGTACGGAATGAACCATACCTTTTCCCTCAAGGAGAGCAGAACATTCGTGATCAAACAGATGATATCCAAAATGTTTATACTCATCTCCTAAGGCAGGTACCTGTAGCACCGTCTGCCCAAAACCTTTTCCACCAAGGAGGGCAGAACCTTTTGCATGAACAATGGCATTCATATGCTAATGCTCCGAATCCAGGAGAGGCATCTGCAGCATGGAATGACCCGAACCTTCCCCATCAAGGACAGTTTAACCTTTGGTATCCACAAGAGAATCAATTTGCTAACGCTCATAATCCAGAGCACGGATCCGTAGCAGGGAATGATCAACACTATTTCACTCAAGGACATGGTACCGAACATTATCATCCAACTTCACGAATGCCGGAGAACACTCTACCTTTTGAACCATATGGACATCGACATCATACATTTGCTAACGCTCATAATCTAGAGCACGGATCCGCAGTAGGGAATGACCAATACCATATCACTCAAGAACATGGTATCGAACAATTTCACCCAGTTTCAGGAATGCTGATGAATACTCTACTTCCTGAACCATCTGTACCTCCATCTGATCTGATTCAAGGTCAAGCTCCGGTATACGCAGACACACTTCAAGGAATGCCGCCGAATCCTCTATTTGATGAAATAGCTGCAAATCCACATAATCCGGGTTTCCATGGGCATGGTGTATCTGGCCATCATCAACAACACTTCAAATAAAATAAAACAACTATATGGAAACCCAATATAAAATTTTAATGGCCACATTCTAAATCAAACACTCATATTTTCAAATCAACTTTTTTATGTGATATTTCTTTAAGTACAGGCACTTTTCAAGAAACTTTGTTTATCAAATAATAAAAAACAGGCTTAAAAAATTATGTTGTACTCTTTTCATGCCTTTCTCATCGTGATTAGTAACGTAAACTCTAAATTGAATCATGGAAATTTTTATATTCGACTGATTATTCAGTAATTTCAACTGGAAAAATAATCGCCCTAGATAATAAAACAATCAATATTGCTGGCTGAAATGATATCTCTCTAAAAATGACTTTGGTGGTTTTCTTATTGAATATTTTTTTGTAACGGATTTAACATTCTTTTAATTTATTCATTCTGGTGAATAGTTCCTTTCTTCATAATCCAAGACCAAGAATGTTAATACAAAGTATGTGTGTGTGTAAAAGTTAGTTTATTCTTCTATTAAAAAGAGCCTTGGCGGAGACAACGTTGGATCAGATACCAAACTTTTGAAGTATTTGTCTAAAATATTGTGCAATTTTTATTCACAAATTTCAAAAGATGCTAGATAAGTGCCTATGATTTAAACCTTGGTGTTTTTTTATTTCAGAAAGTCTGACTGAAATATTTCATAAATTATAATCAGACAATGATCCAATTTATTGAAATGAAAAATGTCAAACATAAATGAGTTTAATCAAACAGCGCGATGATGTGATATTGTTAACTCTATTAACACAATGAAATCATATTGTAGAACTGTGAACATGACGCAGCCTGTCTCCAAATGGAAAAAATTGCCTGCTTATTGTTTGCAATAATTGAAAAAATAAGAATTTTTTGTATAGAATGAATCATCGTTCTATAAATTTATGACGCATTTTCAACCCAGCCGATAATTTCTGTACAGGAATCTCGTAGGGTCCTGAATATGTTCCTGGACACGATCCTGCACATGGACCTACACAGGTTATCTGGACAGGTTCGTATGCAAGTTCCTATCCAGGAACATGTCCAGGATCCTCCGCGGTTTCTGCACCGGAATTTTCAGCTTGGAACCCTGATGGAAAATTCTTACAAAAAAGTAGAGAAAACTGAAAGTATTTTTGCAGGAATCTACTAATAATTAGAATAAATTACAACCAAAATTATAGGAAAGTACAACTTTTTCTGTTATTGAGAGGAATTTTGTACTTCTTTTTGCATTTTTTGTACATTGTTGTATTTTATTGTAGTTTTAATTTTCTACAAGAATCTACAGGAATTCACATTCACATTGTGTTTCAAATGTTTTAAAACCTTTTCACGTTTCAAATTAATTTGGAATCTTTTCGAAACTTATAAATATATTTTAAACTTACTCGAGTATTTTACAAATTAATAATTGTTCTATTGTCATTTATTATTTGAAATTTTTTTGTGATCTTTTACATATTCGCTTAAAGTTAATTTTTCAATTCCTGAAAGTATATACAAGAATCGGACCACCAAATTTGGACAACCACCATAAAATGCTCCATGAAAGGGTCCTACTGTAGTAAAAAAAAAACTTTCTCTTTAAAAATTTTTTTTTCTCTTCGGACAAAAATAAAAAAGAGGAAAGAAAAATAAGAAAGCAACCAACTAAATCCCCGTCCTTCTCTTTTTTATTTCTTTCGTATTTTTCAATTTTATTATCATCAAATCACAATACTTTTCTACGAAGAAAAATAATTCTTCAAGAAAAATTTTCAAGAAAGACAATATAAAACTTTTCACTTTCGTTAAACTGTCTCGTAATGTGAACCATTATTTATTCACAGCCTTGTCAACAATATATTTCTTATCAATCCCCGCTTCGATAGAAGCCACAATTTCATAAGCCCTTTTGGAAATATTTATAACAATTTCAATCAATTAGGGTCTACAATTATTGGTATAATGACGTTTTTTTAAATTATATTCATGGAATAGTTAATCTTTTGATCAAAAAAATTATTTTTCAATAGAAAAGGAAACAATTTTGGATAAAAGAAATGAATTTGCATCCAAAAAGGTTAATTTTCTTATAATTTCAACCAAAAAAGAGAATTTTCAAGAACATAATTCAATTGGCATCAAGTAAATTAATTTTTTAATGAAATAATGTGAAGCTTCAAGCCAAAAAAATGAGTTTTTTTCTCAATACCAGAATTTCCAACCCAACAGATGAATTTTCTACAAAAAAAAAGTAATCTTCATCAAAATATATGACACAATTTTGTTTCATTCGAAAAATTTCATTACAGTACAGTTGTGGGAGAATATTTCTTTCGCAAAAATGGTATGAATGATTAAAAAAAAATTTCTAATTGCGATTTTTGCATTTTTGCACTCTCACGTATTTAAAATCCACACAAATAATAATTATTGATTTCCTAGAAGAATACATACTGTATCTGTACAAAATCTTACCAATTCCCCAATCAAAATATTCTGAAAAAAATGATATTTAGAGGTGGCGCAAGCACCATGAAGTTTAACACGTATTTCCCATAAGAAAAAAGGACATGTTTGTAATATCACCCCCATAAGTCTGTTTTATGGGTTCCGAAAAAACCTCACAAGTGAAAAAATGGTTTTTGCGAGTTTTTGGCGCCAATTATGATTTTTTTGCGTTTTTTTTTTTAATTAAAATTGTTTCTCATACATGACACACTACTTCATGCTAATAATGAGATGTGTACATGAATCGTTTACGCAATTTTTTATTGTTTTCATCAATTTTCTCTTAAAATGAGGATAGAAAGTCGCGGTTTTTTCAAAAATGTTTTACTTTCTGTCCAATTCTTAATAGCAGAGCGGTTAATAGTTTATAATTATTAACAGGAATAATATTTTGAACAGCTCATTATTATTGCTGATAATATTATATTCGAATAATGGTAGAAATTGCGGTTCTTTCTGAAATTTCAACTTTTTGTTTGTTTTTCACTTGGAGTAAGTAAAATTTTTATTTAATATAGCAAGAATGATGGTTTAAACAAATGATTATTGTTAATAGCTTTGCCTTTTTAATTATGACGAAATGATAAATAAACATTAGAGAGAAACATATTCAGAGAAAGATTTTCTGTTAGTCATAGTAAGTCATAGGGTGACCTCTATATTTTAAAATAAAAACTAACAGAAATAAGAGTAGATTTCTCATTTTATCGATCGCCGATAATTATTTCGATTCATTTATTTCCACTATCACTTTCAATGTAAGTTGTTATTGAAGATATTATATCTTTGGTTGTTATGACTGACTTTCTCAATACATGGCGTAAAATAGAATGTATTTCTGTAATTTTTCTACATTTCTAAACCAGTCGCAGATGTTCTTCTTTGTCATATGATATGCGCGTTATATTTTGGCCAATCTATACTGTATTCTACTCGATTAGATTAGATGAATGACAAAATATTTTTATATTGTGAACTGATTAATTAATTACTAACTGAGTCTATTGAAACTTACATTTTCTGGAATGTGTTTAGAAGGTTATTGATCATTCAGATTGTCAGAAATGAGAGTTCAAATTTGAAAAAATTGAAACTTAAATGATTATCTGAATTCAATTTTCAAAATGATATATTTCATGTTTGAAAAATAAAAATTCATAAATAAATTAAGTTTTCAGAAATAAAAGTTCAAATCCTTCATATTAAAAAAGGTAACCTCCATCTTGTGTAACATTGTGGTATAGAAGGAATCGTTATGTAGTCGAATATTGGATATGATTTTTGTAATAAAAGTTGATTTATATTTAAAATAATTCTATTCCAATTTCATCATTTTCCAAATGCTTACGATCTTGTGAGATAATGATTTTGATTCAATTTTCAAAATTATATGTACATATATTTCAATTTCCACTGGTATTACTTTGAAAGGTTATTAATAATTGAAATTTTCAGATAAATATTAA